>JBAMJV010009916.1:0-102167 GCA_037951105.1 Echinarachnius parma | reverse complement strand
TGCATAATCTACGTAGCTATCTAGGAATCCACATTTTTTCTCAAAATCAAAATATAGAAAGTTAAATTTTCATATTCCCATAGGCACGTGTACAAAGTGGGACAAAGAAACCTGTTTTCCTCGGAAGTTGAAAAAGTGGATAAAGCGCCTTTTGGTTTAGAGCTCTTCATATGCAGTTGTTGGATTGTCCAGTACATTACACATAATACCTAATATACCTTATATACCTAATACAAATTTTCGGGAAAGATTATGTCACATTGCGCCTAAATTTTATACTGTTTATCATCCGCTACTTTTGTGGTCATTTTCTTCTTCTTTTGGTCAGGTTAAATCGCGAAAGTGAATGTAAGGTAATTCAAGGCAGGACCTTAGTCACCCCCCCCCCCCCCCCCCCACACACACACACAAAATATATTATATATATAATAAGTACTGTATATATAACAAAAGATAATAACAATACTCACATGCACCCCTGGCAAAGATAATGCCCTTATCACCGTGATTTAAAAAAAAAGCATAAGTATAGTTTCATTACGATTTTCGACTAAAATATGTAAGCATTATAATCGTGTTGTGGTTAAATTCATCAGGCTGAAATTATTGAAGCCTGATAAACAATATGACATCACTTTGGAATTTAAAAAGTGTTGTGAGTACAACATATTGATTAAACGTCTACACAGCTATCGAACTTTCAGACTGTTATATTTTGTGTAGCTGAATACCACAATATGATAGTAATTGAAGTTAGCAGTAAAACGGTCTGGTTCACTGTCTGAATTCCTTTTACCTTTTTCGTTCTATCTACTCTGATATAAATACAAAATTAGTTTCTGATAAAGTTTATGGCCTATTCTGAAGCACTCATCGTATCAATGTCCTGGGATATGAAACAGCAAAACTAACGCTACAAAGCCAGACATTGACTGGAAATATTACTTCATTTGATGTTTTGAATGTTACTTTTAATTCTTTGTTCATTGTCTAATATATATATTGTCTCCTAGCATGACAACATAATTATTGAGTTTCAGAAAGAAGATCCTCGGATACGCTTGACGCATCATGGTGACTTTCAGAATGTTTTTGAACGTCCTGTGATGAAAACATTCAAACTAGGAATACAACCCATACTTTAACTTTCAAAAATACCTACCGCCGTAAGTGTTAATATTGTTAAAAGTAATTCTTACTTCTACTCCCCACGTTCTCTACAAATCGTCTAACCGCGTATTCTAGGAACCAACACAAATAAATTCCAGGCAGAAGTTTTGGGGCTATTCTGAAGGCCTCAGGATCATCATATTGACATATTAATGAACATACATTATTCTCGATGTAAAAAAGCCCTGCAGTCAGAAAAAACTAAACTTGATGGAAATATTATACCTATGGTTGTGTTTTACTTTCTTTAATTTTCTTTATTACAGCGCCTTCTAGTTACCAACCAAAATGAGTTTCAGGCAGAAGTTCTTGGGATATTCTGGAGGTCTCATGATCATCTTCGGCATGTTGCTGAACATCCTGGGATGGGAGACGGGACAGCATGAGGCGTTCAGCGGACTTGCATCAGCCTCGTTTGCAACGATCAACGCCGCAGCAGGAGTACCTATGTGGACTGGCCTCATTGTACGTATTAATAGCTTGAAGGGTACTGTTCTGGCCAAACGGAATTTTAGTATCCAAAACTTGCATTATTTGTTTAATTACACAATAATATTCCATCATGCCCAAACTGTACAACAACTAACATATGGCTTAGTGAGAAAAAAATGTTATCATTACAAAAACATACAAAAACATATTAGTTATAACAATTCCAACACAAATCGTAATATACTCCTGTCTACTACTACTTCTACTACTACTACTACTACTACTACTACTACTACTACTACTACTACTACTACTACTACTACTACTACTACTACTACTACTACTACTACTACTACTACTACTACTGTCTACTACTACTTCTACTAATACTGCTACTACTACTACTAATAATAATAATACTGCTACTACTACTACTACTACCAATAATAATAATTTGTAAAATCAAATATTGAAGAATGGACGCAAATTATTGACATCTTGTCATTTAAACCCTGGATTAGTTTGCATTAGTTCGATTGACCTGAAATGCCCGTTTCTACGGATTTTCTTCGCTTCTATTTCCCTTTTGTTTGCCCCTCCCCAGCACCCATCATTTTTTGTGTTAAAATATTCTAATCATATTATACTGAATGAAACAATTCAATATAGTTATTTAGGCAAATTTACCTGAACGTATTAATCATCATTATTCAACTAATATCATATTATGATGAAAAAAATGTTTGATCATTGCAATACTGGCTACATTTCGACTTTATACATCTGATTTTTAAAAAGAACTAGAGTTGTTGATAAGATTGATAATTGTTTGGTCAAGTATCGGAACACATTGATTGCTTCATTTGCTACACAAGACCGTACTCATTCCAACAATTATAAAACTTTAACGAATTCGTACTATGATGTCAAATCATTGAAATTATTGATACGTTGTACAATTGAGGTAATTTACGCAATGTATTTCACACACTAACAAGTATTGACTTCGGGAAATGACATCAGAGTAGTGCCATGTTAACAGAACCACGTAAGCTATGTTCCACGCTAGATTTATTTCAAATGATATGACTTAGCGTGTGTAGTGAGGAATATACAGTTTTCATAGTCCCCAAGAAGGGTAAGCTGGGTAAGCCTTATGAACCCACTAATGTTACCAGGTTACGGCGCTAATTAGTAACTTAACAGGTGATGTGTTTAATTTTTTAGCCACGTCATCCACAAAGACCTAACAAGCCACTGAGCTAGCTGGTGTGTATGTATGTTATTGGTCTAGGGAGATTCATGCGCTAACGATGAACTCTTAGAACGTTTGAGTATAATTTATGTAAATTATACACAGCACTCGGCCTGCGTAAAACATGCTGCCAAAAGGGCCGGTCACATTTATGGTAGTGGACGTAGTTGAACGTAGTGGAAGCTGACGTAGTTGAACGAGGTTGAAGATAGTTGAACGTACCAGCATCCGTACCGTACCGTTGTTGTCCGTGATTCTAACTTGGTAGTTACTCGGGGAAGCCGTGTTGAACATGTTCAAAAGAGCGGTACGTTAGAGGTATCCGTGATGCTAACGTACTAAACCGAAGTCGAACGTAGTCTATAGAGGTATAACGTACTCAAACGTATCTTAGCGTACGCTAACGTACTTTACCTTGCACAAAACCAGCATTAGCACTCTTGGTCTATGCATGTGTTAGCAATAAAAATAGACAAATTTCACAGAACTGCTCCGTTTACAAACAAGCGCAAATTGGCCGTACCACACCACAGGATGGCTGCATACTCCGTGCGGAGTTGCTAAACATATCGTAGTGACGTTCTTTAGTGTAGTCTAGGGTAGTGGCTACCGCAGTCTACCGTACTCGAGCGTATTCGGACGCCCCACTCCTTACCTGTCCGTGAGCGAGCGGTACCCGCATTAGCGTACTCTAGCGTAGTTTATCATACTTATCCGTACCCACCCGTATGTGGCTCATCACCGTACTTAAACGGATCTAGTAACTTTGTTGACATGTGTAAAAAGTGATGAATGGTTAATGCAATGTATATTGTTGTTATCTCATATGTCCACAGGGTATTGTGTGAAAATTTCAAGTCAAATTGACGTTGCATGGCCGAGTAATGAGCAAAAATGCAAAGTGATATCCACTAACTCACTGCACTCACTTTGTACACGGTTTCGAAAATCCAACGGATAATTTATTATCTGAACACTTCAATCGTACATATCTTTGTAACGAAAGGGAAATTTGAAAAACCGAAACCTGTCCCATGATGTTATTGTTAATACGAATACAATTCGCTAGAATTCAAATTAGATTTTGAGGATTTGGACAATGTTACTAAGTTCCTTTTAACGTAGTTCAACGTAGTTTACCCTATTATAAAGTACTTACACCACGTCTGACCAACGTTAAGTTACTCTACGGATCACTACGTCCACTACCATAAATGTGACCGGCCCATCAGCGTGAGCAATTTGCAAACTGCCCTCTACTACGGGTTTTTTTTACGTTTTTTTCTTTTACGTATTTAGTTCGCATTACTTCACGTTCATTTTGTATTATTTCATATTTTATACAGATCATCATGTGTGGCTTGTCAAACCTGATGTCCGCTTTCGATAAGAAGAAGAAGAGCGAACGAAGAGCTTATGAATTGCCGGTGAGTAAATTATTCTTGTTGTTTTCCGAAATATTGTATAACATATTTCTTATGGTAAAAAACAAATTTAAAGTTTTAAAATTAAACTTTCAAGTTAAAAGTTACATTTGAGTTTGATTTTGAATTTTGATGCGAACGCCTATTACCATCATAATGGCTGTAGGTAACATTGGTTAAGTCAGTTAGGTTCTCTACGAGGCTAGCGTGACACAGCAACAAATACATGTCCTTTTAAACTATTGTTGGTCTATATTTCAAATGTCCGATTCTTATACAGCCTGTCAGGAGACTTATTTCTATCCTCTGTAATGTCCACAGTTCTCTTTCCCAGTGCTGGTTACCCGCCATGTTTCCCTAGTGATGACTGGTGCGTGCATTGGCCTGCTCAGGTGGGCTTTCTCACATGTTTAACTGGCACAGCACCTGAACACCATCAAGAATCTTCAAAATATATCGTTGGTCTCTATTCCAATTCCTTTTCAACACTGTCAAATTCATCGTTTTCATTTCCACAGTTCTCTTTCTCTGTGATGCTAGCTAATCCGTTTGCCTTAAAGGATACCACCACCCCAAAATAATATTCTTATAAATGAATGGTAACGTCGTTAGTATTCCATTCCATCAACAAGTTTACAAAAATATGTTTTCTGAAAAAATATATAATTAGAAAACGCATCACCATTCTGAAGCATGCGTTCATGGGTCTGCATGTACGAGACTACTTTGTCCAGAGCGAAAGAATCGCCCGGGATTCTATTGTCTCCAAACGTACGCGTGAATAGCATTGGCGCACTCGCAAATGTTTTGCCCGTACGGAACCAGGAAATAGTAGTGGTTCCGTAAGTGGTGGAAATTAATTTCTTTGTTTATGAATTACACAACCCTTTGCAAAATGTTGGGTATCTATTTGATATCACAAAACGGTACCAAAACATATAATTACGTGTTGTTCTTTGCCTGGTGGTCCCCTTTAATGGCTGCTGTATGCATCGGAGTGCATCAGCTGGGCTCTCTATAAGACTTGCATGACACATAAACAGCATTATACCATCAACAATGCTATATTATGATCTCTATTCTTAATGTTCAACTTTCTTTCATCATGCAACTAACTTAGTTCTACTCTCTTGTATGTGTACACTTTTCTTATTCTCTGTGATGCTGGCCATCTTGATTGCCGTAGTGATGTATGCTGTCTGCATCGGTCTGGTCAGCTGGGCTATGTACGAGGCTTACCCTACAGTGCAATATAACATCCACAGCGAGGCTTTCGTTGGTTTCTATAACATCACCTATACTGCAGTTGCGTGATACTTACTAATTTGTACCCAACACCGCACACCAACGAGTCCCTTCTCTAGACGACGAATAGTCAACCTATTCGAAAGGTCAAGCCCCTCCTACCATCCACCCTCTCCTCAAAATATCAAACGTTCTTTCCAGGACTATCCCAAAAGTCCTTTATATGACTACCACAATCCTTTTAAAGACTATCCTACAAAAAATAACGTCAGTCATTTTCAGGACTCGCCAATCCCCCCCTCTTACATGGTGCAACCGGAAACCACACGTATTATAATTTGTACCCGTCGTTGATTTCCACATTTCTGCTACTCTGTGATGCTGGCAAACCTGATCGCCCTCGTTATGGCCGCTGTCTGTATCGGCCTGCTGAGCAAGGCTCTGTAGGAGGCTTGCCTAACACAACACCAACAAAACTTTACAAATGTATCGTAGGTCTTTATTTCATTTCCCTTACCACCTGACTAATTCCATCGGTGTTTTGTTCAACAGTTATCCTTTTCTGTGATGCTCGCCAACCTGATCGCCCTAGTGATGACCGGAGTGTGCAGTGCTCCGCTCAGTTGGGATCTGTGTCATGCTTGCCCGATATAGCCCCACATCATCCCCAACGAGGCTATCACTGGTATCCAATCCAATACCAATATTGCAGATACGTGACAACTAACTATTTTCTACCCCTCTTTTATTTCCACAGTTCTCTTTCTCTGTCATGTTGGCAAACCTGATCGCCCTCGTGATGTCTGCTTTGTGCATCGGTCTGCTCAGCTGGTCTCTGTACGAAGCTTACCTGAAAACTTCGCCCACTGGAAACACATACGGAGAGGCCGTCGTCGGTCTCTACTCCAACATCATCATCATGGCATGCTTCATCTTCATCTTCGCCTTCATGTCGCTGTTCATCGACTGCTGCCTGACGGGATTCATCGGCTTGGGAATGCCTGTCATGGGCCCCTTTGAGGTCAGTTTGCTATAACATGATTAAACATCTGGTAAAATCGATAGTTTGACAAATGACAAATATCTAGTAGATCAGGACTTTCTCTATTCGATGACATAGTTATCATTTTAAGGTAATAGAGCATTTTTCGAAATTCGAAAGAGCTACAATTTTGATTCAATAGGGCTCCATGATTATTAACATAATTATTTCAACAAAAAAAAACCTCTTCTCTTCTTAAACCTCGATGAGATATGGCCTGACACTCTAAAACACTATTAAAGTCGCAATTATACATTCTCATTTAGGTGCTTTTTTTTTTATTTCCAGCGATATATGGATTTTATATCAAAATCCAGGAACCGTTTTCGTCCAAAACCGTATATTCTACATTTTCTCAGGTCATGTGACGCCTTCAAAAAGGTTTGGTGCAACAGGTCCAACATTATACAGATATTGACTGTCTTGAGGGGCAATATAACATTTGAGATCCTCGAGGGAAGTTATATTTGTGTCGAGGGACATTATATTTTATATATAGTGTTCCGAGACAAAAATATAACTCCCCAAGGGAAATGAAATGTTATATGGTTCCCGAAGGAAAAAGTCAATATCTGTTATATTATGATGACCTATATAGATACAAATCAAGATAAAAATATAAATTTGGTGTTGAAATAAAATTACGGACAAGGGAAAATCATTAGATTAAATCGAAATCCTTCCAGTAGAACAGTGTGTTGTTATCGAAATGCTGCGCAAAATGCTTCTTTATTCGACCTTCCTTTCAAATTTACTTTCGGATCGCGCAATCTCTGTAGAAAGCTTAACAACGCTGCGCGTGCCAGGATGCTAATACGCGCACATTGTTCATCTTCACACACCCATTGTGACGTAAATTACGTCACCGGTCAATAACGGCGTTATATTGACTAATCGGTCAATATAACGCTTCTCATCCTTGTAGCGATGGTCACGTGACAACATTTTGACCAATCACACACCAGTATCTTTATAGGTCATATAATATTATAATTTATGTATCATTCTGCATGTGATGCCTTACCAAAATAATGGATACATTGATAGCTTTAATCAAATTGGGAAACAGAACCGTATTTGTTAACCTTAAATTTAGGTATATAAAAAGTATTTTACCAGCCCGTGTATTTTCGAAAGCAGTGCTTACAGGGATCTAGTAACTTTGTTGACATGTGCAAAAACTGATGAATGGTTGATGCAATGTATATTGTTGTTATCTCATATGTCCACAGGGTATTGTGTGAAAATTTCAAGTCAAATGGACATTGTATGGCCAAGTAATGAGCGAAAATGCAAAGTGATATTCAATAACTCACTGCACTCACTTTGTACACGGAAGAAAAACTCGCCCGGAGTTTTTCTTATCTGAATACTTCAATCATACATATCTTTGTAACGAAAGGGAAATTTGAAAAACCGAAAACTGTCCCATGATTTTATTGTTAATACAAATACAACAAGGTATAAGGGAACCGCTAGAATAACAAATTTATTTTGAGGATTTGGACAATGTTACTAAGTCCCTTTAACCGGTTTATATGTAACCAGCAAAGTGGTGCTTTTCTCAAAATCAATTATGTGGGGGTTTGGAGTCGTACATCGTACGGGTTGTGCCATCCTGCTAACGCCTTGCGCAGGGTACAAACTAAACACGGGATCATCAGTGTTACACTGGTTATGATGAAAAACCCCCAGTATATCATTGCGAACAGTGCCTTCTACTTCGATAACCATTTCCTAGTTCAATTTCAACTTTCTTTTCTATTGTTTTTACTTTCTCACCTGCAGGTTCGCGAGTCACCGTACAGCGACACTTACAACCGAAACGGCCCCGCCTTCTACAAGCCATAGTCACTCACCGTGTCTTCACTGTGCGTGTGTGTGTGTTCATACACAATGTCCCCACATTGCAAGTGCCTCTATTCTTTACTGTTTATATTCACCAGCTGCGTGTCCTCAGACTGCTACGACCCACGTCACTTTACACAAATGTAATAACCTACATTAGCACTATGCCAGTGGTGCCTCTATGACATTTCCTGGCACAGTTTCAACCTTCAGAACTCTGCCAAAAAAAGAAAAGAAAAAGATAACCTGTAAAAGTCCTGTATTGTTAATGCGTGTAGCGTGTGTGTTAATACACAATATACCACCACTGTTACAATCTCAGTTTATCGATTTGTGTTAAACAGCAATGTGTCTGCACATTGTTTTAGCCTACATTAAACACAACGGTTATGTTGACACCAACAAAACACGATGTATATAAAAACGTGTTAATACCGGACTCTTCTCAAAATGAATAATACTGTATAAGTGACGCAATGGTCAAACGGTAGCAAAATAATGTACGATCATTTCATATGACATCAAGGTCCTAACAATTACTGTTTTCATGAAAACTTATCATATTTAGGTATCTTGTAAATAACCATTTTATATCTATGCAATTTTAATTCAAAGTACTACTTCTATCACTTTTACTATTTACAAAATAATACTTTAGCTATACGATTATCATATTTGCCTTTATTTACGCAGTAAACTCGTAGTCATTAAATGGGAATTATTTGCTATGTTTATTCATCGTTTCATTCCTTTCAAATGCAGTTACAAACATGGGCGTTCACATGATAGTTCCATTTACATCTATATTGATCAATATTGTTGAATAAGAATGTAAATAGGGCTTGTGTGGTAAAATCCGAACCTGAGCATCGTTTAATACAGAAATATCGGAAGAAATCTAATACCCGCCCATGACATTTATAATTCCACCGCCCGTTCGCACCTGTCCGCGCCGCCAGCGCTGGGCTGGATATATCGACTAGCTGAGGACAAGCCCGTAAAGCGATAACGCACGCGTATGCGTGATTCCGCGTTGGCGATATCAATGTACAGTAGATCAATTTATAATTTTGCAAATATATAAATTAGTGGGTGGTTTCTTGGCCAAATTTGTTTAATCACATATTATAACAATTATATTATTTCACATGGTTGGTAATAAGAGTGTACATTTAATTTTAGGGGGTGGGGCGTTTCCCACTAATTTATATGAATGTAATCCATATTCAAGGGTACCAATACTTACACGCAATATTCGTATATATAAGGTAATATTTCTAACAGTCCGTTCCACCAACAAGTTCAGAAAAATACATTTTTATGCAAATTGTACAATTGGAAACCTCATCACCATACTAAGGCGTGAGTTCATGGGACTGCAGACAAAGACTATGTATTATCTAGAATGAGCGCATCGTCCTTGATTATGTACGCGTACGCAAACATATAATTGGAGCACTCGCACATGTTGCGCAAAAAAATAAGACCTGGTGCAGCAAATAAGATGCTGGTTCCGTAAGATATGGTAATTAATTGTATTGTTTGTGAATCACAAACCCTTTGTTAAATGCTAGGCATCTATTCAATATCCCACAAGATTACCATAACATAATATAATTTATTTTGTTCTTTGCCCGGTGGTCCCTTTATATCAATAGTGTAATAATCGTGTTATTTTTTTTTGCCAGACGTTCTTTAAAGGGAGAGATCCACTTTTGCAAGCCAAAATTCAAAAGTTGCGAGGTTATTGTCTTATATGAAAGGAAATGTCATTTAATAGCATGCCTGAAAAAATTAGGGCTTGAAATCTCTTTTTCGTGGAGTTATAGACCTAAAACTGAATAAACTGAGGGACGTCGGTTAATTAGGTACATACGTATTTTCGGCCGGTTAGTAAGTTCGTACATAGATTTCACGGAGTGCCAGATCGGTATGCATGACCCCTACGTGACCCGCGCTAGCTACGTGACCAGCGCGTAAGTACTAATGTGTGAGCGTTTACAAAGCAAAATACCCAAACATCGTTTAAACTGACTACATGTAATTATATATTCTTTCTTTTTGAGATATTTTTCCGTGACATACGTTAACAAATGTCGGCTTCACAATACCTTTACGAGAATTAGTACTATATTGTTGTAATATTATGCTAAATCAGTTGAACTCCTTTATTGACCGATATATAGTTTAAATGGAGGGACGCATTCGTTTTTTATTCGTAGAATCCAAATTAGAGGGCTGTTGGCTCTGATTTTTTTTTTGCGTGTTACATTGATCCCCATCCGTCAACTGAAAGCTGTTCAAACGTTTTGTAAAAGTGGACCTGTCCCTTTAAAGCAGAACGATTAATGACGACATTAATTTGGTTAATTTGCATGTCTTACCGTTTATTGACGGTGTACCATTATTGATAATCTTGTATCCATTTCCCAAGTAATTTAGCAATGATGAAGAATGACAAAATGAGTTTGTATTATAATTATAGTATGCATGCACAATAAATAGAACAATTATACATTACAACTACTAAATACTTGCATTATGAATAATAGCATTTTCTGCTCATTGAAATGCCGTGTGGTTGATAACATAATAATGAAAAAAGAGTGATAGACTGCGAATGTTAACAAGTTTGGGTTAACAATGGTGTTTTCTTGAAATAATCTAGTAACATTATCCAAATCCTCAAAACTTACTTTGAACTCTTGCTGTTCTTTTATACCTTGTTGTAATCAACAATAGACTGAAGCACGTTTGTGCAGTCAATAGTGAATATCAAATTGTATATTCGATAATCACTCGTTATATCAAACATTACTCAGTTCATATGAACATGGTTCTCACATATATACCTATTTTTGTATGTGCATGATGTGAGAACCATCAAAGTTTAAAGTAAGGTTTTACGGATTTCGACAATGTTACTAAACTTCTTTAAAGGTATGGTGACAAGAAAACTGCCTCAAAATTGGGTTTTACTGTATCTAAGGTAGATTTTCATGAAGATTACTAATACAAACAAATTTTCCTCGTGGGAAAACCCGGAAAAATAAAAAAATCAACTTGTAAATTCATTTTCGGAACCCCCGTAAAAAAACTGAGTCCCGGGCGAACAAAAAATGACGTCATCTTTGTGACGTCACCTGCAGGCAATCGCAGTTTAGCTCGGTCATAGACGTACACGCTGAGTGCAATACTCACGTTGACACAGAGATATTATTTCCATTTGTTTAAATATTTGCAAACATTTGTTCAGGTTTATATCATGGACGATATACACTCAGATGTGTAGCTGCATCCTGCTACAATTCATTTCTTAGCAATTCTTAAGCATTTTCAGTAAAACCTCAATTTACAAGCAAAAACGAGTTTGTTTTACAAGCAAGTCATAGGCTCTGCATGTAAACAATGCACATTCCTCCGCGTTGCGGTCTGCATGTGATGTCATGAATCGGGTGACACGTGCGCACATTCCTGCTCCGATATAAATGACTTCTTTTAGGAGCATGGAACGCCAAAGCGAAATAAAGCAAAAAAGTTGCATGAAACTTACCTTTTTTCCCAACTTAAGGATTTCTTTGAAAAAAAGAGTGTGGTATATCAATAAAGGCACATATTTAAAGCTATAAACCTGAATCAAAGCCGGGATTGCACCCCTTCTTTAAAGAGTGTCTAGGAGAAAGAGATTGAGCGATTAGCAATAACATATTACGGGTCAAATTCAATTACTTTATTGTAACGTGATTATACACCCATTCAAAAAGTAGATAACGACAGAGATTTTTGAAACACGTACTTTTAAAGGAGCTGCAAACATTTTTAATAGTCAATGTTTGAAAGAAGTTGGGTGCATTCATAATGATTGAATACAAATGTTGCCTGACCTGTTTTAATGTATAGATGTAATAACGTACACCGTACAACACTAATCATAAGTAATGGATGGCTTGGAACATTTATAAAACAGTACGGTAGGAAAACAGATACTATTTTAGGTACACACAAATTAAGGAGAGGTTAATTTTTAGTGTTAAAGAGGTTGGGCGTAATTGCACGATCAAGTTGTGTCAGTAAAAAAGAAAACTATGTGGTATAGGGCGTATGAAATCGAAATATGTGGCGTCTTGTACAGTACTGTAGTGCAATCGCGTGTACATATATAATGCATTAGTGCATGCATGGCTGTGATACGATGGAGATTCATTTGGGACCAATATCATATTATCGTCATGTCCATGTAGTTCCATAAATTCATACACGGTGTACAATATTATTGTAAATTCGAGGCAGCGATTTATATAAACTTTACGAGAGAGAGAGAGAGAGAAACAAAACCATTTGAATGGGTACAAAAATGACACGCCCAAAGCGCCCAATTCACCCAAAGCGCGCTATTTCTATGAAATGCCTTTTACGTCAAACTAGTTTGAACCTCACATTACAAAATGCTTACATCCTTTACTAAAATGATGCTATATGGAAGGAAGAAATAATGGTCACTTAAAGACAATCGAGACCTTTTGTATCGCGCTGACCATGAACTAGGTCATATTTCTTGTGACATAATATTATGCCAAATAATTGCCACTTTTTTACAAACAAAAACAAAAATCAAATTTGGTCAAAAAAATGAAAGCAATTTATTTTTACTCGATGCAATAATTAAATATTTACGGTGAGAGAAAATACGTACAATTGCGTAAAAACGAAAAAGATACAATTCGCACTGATGCGTGAAACTTCATACCATCCAGTCTAAATTAATGTCAACATGGATGGCCTTTCATAGGTTTACACCGCCATCAAAGACCAACGATGGGTGCACGGTTGGAACGCACAGACACACCCACTAGTGCTACTGGGTATTCGCTGGCAGACACGTATTTGGCGCCCTTTAACATCAGACGGATTCCAGTTTTTGATCCCGTGGATTAATTGGCTTAAATTAAAGTCGACTTCATCTTCTTACTTTTGGTAAGTTGCTGCGCATACTTTAAACTATTTTATCATCAGTAATTTAGAGTTTAGGACGGACAAACAAATTATTCGTTTGACAATAAGGTCATAATTATATTTTAATAATTTGCCTTAAAGTGAACATGTGTCTTGGTGTGTTGGGGTGACATGAGTGATGTGCATATTTTGAACTATTTAGTCATCGTTATTTTATTGTTTTAGTTAAAGCAAGTTGACGTAACTTGTTGAAAACAGTGTATATAACTTAATTTCATCTTCTACCTTAGAGTAAATTGTCGCCATCGTTAATCTGGTTATGAGTTGATGTACTTATTCTCAACTATAACATAATCGTTTACTTACTGTCATGAGCGATTAAACATAACGTATTCTTGAAAATTATAGTTCATAATTATATTTCATGTATTTTCCTGAGAGCAAATATTATTTTTCGTGTGGTAAGTTGATGTTCTTTTTTAAATGTTAACTTCATTTCAATTGGCAATTTCATCGAGTGAACAGTTGAAAACAGGGAACTGATTGGCCCAGTGACATTTTTCGTTTTTAATGTTGCAATTTATTGAATAAATTGAGACCTAATTAGAGATATGGTACAATCAATCCATGCAAGGGAGAAAGAAACATGACCACTGTAAAACAGATCCTATAACAATGATTTAATTTACAGGATTATACATTTGGTGGCCACTACCAGCAGGTTGGCTGCTATAGACAGGTAGCCATTTAGACATGTTTGACTGTATTTATTTATAATTAGCCCATTGACCCTTTTATATCGTGGTGATTTTTTTCTTTCGAAAACTGACATTTAAAGGGGTAGTTTAGTTTTGGTAGGGCACAACTTTAGTAACCAAACATGGACAGTAACATTATAAAAACTTATAGTTTTAACTCCACCATGCTCGAAAGGTATACAAAATTACAAACGACTAAGTAAAAAGCCCGTTATCATTAAAAAAGAGCCATTTAAACTCAAGAGGGCGCTCTCTAAAAAGGCATTGGTTTCAACCCTTTTTCATATAAAAGTATGCATGTGATATTTAATTGAAATAATGATTAAATAGAGAGATCATCAACAACTATTTAAAAAACGCTTTTGAAAATTTTTGAAAAAGTGCTAGCATTTTTTTATTGTTTTGAAAAATTCAGCTAATTACTTGGGCCCCAAATAATTATAGGGTCAGATATATTTATTGATATTTCAGCCGTTTCTGGGCCGATTTTGACCAAATAAAGTTTATTCTGCCATTCAAATTGCAGGTTCTCGCACATTCGACAATCAGTTTTTCATTACCTCAACAAAAAATTGTGATGTGCAGCGCCCTCTCTACCAAAACTAAACTACCCCTTTAAGTTCAAGCATGTTTTTAAGTTGAACCTGTAACGAGGAACATTTTGATGTATTGTATTTTATGTTTTTTTTTTTGTTTAAGAATATTTATTTCGTATTTTCCCTCTTTTTTTTTGGGGGGGGGGGGGGATGGGGGTAAAGTCCGATTTCAAACATGCTTCATGTGACAAATATTGATTTCCATATACGAATCAAATAAAGGAATGTTAGTATTATTGTTCAGCGAACTCTACAGCAACAAAAAAAGAACGACGGTGCAATTTCGTCTGTATACCAAACATATCAACACGGGGGACTAAACCAAATATGTTTATTGCTTACAAAATTATCAGTATTTATTTTCAAGTTCAGATGTTCTGGTTTCAAATTTGATATATGACACAATGCTGAGATTGCTACTGGTTGAACTTGAAATATTTTCCTTCAAATATTCATATACATTCTGCAAGTTATAACCTACATCTCCAATAATTTTTCCAAAATGTTTCATGAAAAGTCCGGATATGCTAAAACCCTTAACACGTTGAGGGTTATTTTGTTTCCAATATAACTTTCCCTGATTAATTTTATGTAACCCATATTGTGATGAGGGTTGTACAAGGGTTGTACACACATTCCTCATGTTAACACAATTTGATAGTTCAGTTTTCCTTTAAACCATTATTGCATTTTTATAGGAAAATATGCATGGTTTTTAAATAAATAGAATAAACTCCTATTGCATGAAGTATTTCTGTTTGTTTACATCATATTTGTGTGTATTTTAGTTCTACTTTACTGGTATAACTACAATCTTATACCTAAACATTAATAATCACAAATCAGGCTTGTGAGTCTTAATACTAGGTAGTATCATATAAACTGTAACATTCAGGATATATATGTGACCGGCTATAGCAACACCCTGCACTTGTCGTTAAAAATCCAAATGTAGATGTTCATACCATTAGAAAAGCCTCATCACAAGCTTTTCAGTTCATGCTTTGTTCTAGAAAATTGGTCAATAACTGGCCAAGATATGATTGTTAACATTTTTACAATGATAAGTCTTGTACATACTTATGTGCACTTAACCCCTTGACTACGGGAACCAGGTGGGTTGTGTACACAGTCTATGGGGATTTCTGATACTCGAAGGGACCGAGATAAAAGGCAAATTTCTTCAAAACATGAATTACCGACAAGTGCAGGATTTTTCTATAGCCGGTCACATATAATGTTTCAATCTGAAATAAAACATGTATCAATTTTCACCGAGGAAATATGAATTACTGAAAATGAGCCTTTCCTACTTTAGTTTCTCTATCCAACTTCAACTTATGAAAGGAAAACATACCTTTGAACATTTAACTCAAAGTAAAAACTTACAATTATATCCAAGTCATCAATATTTCTGTTCAACTGATTACATCCCTGCTGGATATCTCACACATTTACACACAAGATATCCACATAAATACCACTGATTATACATGAGTTCATATACACAACGGCATGCACACTACTGATTATTTAAACTTCCCTAACCCCCTCACACATAAACTGTGATATTAAATAAAAAGCACACATAATCAAATAGTTTCCCATATATTCTACTAACATATTCTATATCTCATATTTTATCACACTTATCGCCTTTTATTCAGTGTATTTGCTGTGTAAACCACAATGATAGCACAACGTTTACTTATAGGGTGAACCCATTTCGTGAAAGGTATGTTTACCAAACAAACGTAAAAGAGAGGGAGAGCGAGAATGAAAACGATGGTGGGAGAGAAATGCATATATTTGGTAGAGCAACGATAGAGATATAGTTGGTACAAAAGAGAGGCATTTTTCTTTTATACAACGGTAAATAATAAATTCCAATTCCATTGTGCTTCATATAACCGCGAAAGGGCTAAAAACGAAAATAAGTGAACCCAGTGAATGCGAGTTATCATGCATGAATGATGGAATGAAAGAGGGAACAATTCATAAACTACCACGTACTATTTCAAAGGGGACAACACCCAAAAACCTTATTATCCTATCATATTTGTGAAAGAGATTACATTAGATTTCAACATTTCATCCGAAATTTCAAAAATGCCAACAATTTAAAGGAGAAAATCAAAGAAAACCCCTAAATATGACGATATTCATATCTACAGAAAGCTTATAAGCCATAGAATGAGCTTGACTGACATACAAACAATATAACGCTTCCATAAAAGCGAAATTAGGGTGAAAACATCACCCTATTCCCAGGGACAAATTCGCTCAATCGCTACACGAAACGGCCTTTAGCTGTGACGTAAGAACCGGGCTTGAAGCCCAGGCGGCTGCCGCGGTTGTATGTAGATAAGCGTATATACCAGGCTGGAAAGACAAGCTTCAACTTATGTGCTATTTTTCCCTTACCAAGAATAAATTATAATACTACCAATTTGCTTCTCATTTATATTTTCATCATGATATTCCAACAAATGTATTGTTTGTGACAAAAAAAGTTGAAAAAGGTGAAAAAAGAAGGGGAAACTATACGACTGTGTCGTGCAGTAGGCCTGCACAGATTTGGGAGCAGGCGATTTTTTACCAACATGTAGTTTCACTTTGACATATCAGACGGAGAATTTACCACTTCCATTATGGAAACAAACAGTTAATAATCATTATGAATCAAATGAAATTTAAAAAAACGAAGTATAGTTATTACTTTAGTCGATCTATCATGGCTAGTTTCATGGTTTAGCTTGAAAAGTCGAGTGAATTAGATTCGCGATCTCCTGTGTTGTTACGATTCATCCGCGATTTCTCTGAACATTGGCAGCCGCATTACCTACACGGCTGATAGCGCTGGCGGATTTACATTTCCTGCGCGCGCATCAAAACAAACGAGTGCACGTGTTAGCTAGCTAGCTTGCTCCTCCACGGATACTTCGAAGTCCATTAACAGGCTGTTTTGTTGAAATTCTTCATCCATGTTGAACTGTCAGATGTAATTCTAGAGCGAGATCGTGATCGTGTGGACTGTAGAAAGCTTCGAATATAGCGCATACGCTGGAACTACTTTTAGTTCAATAACATACACAATATGCATAGTATACGGCCGGGTATACGATCGTGCACCTGCATGTATTTCTCGATGGACGAAACTTTTACGAAACGAAACAAAACCAAAACAAAACGGTGAGAAATACACTACTCTATGTAATTATACCAGTTATTGACATATTGAAATGGATAAGAAATATTATATATTGTTATAACAAAGGCAATTCTAGCTCGGAACATGATTCTACTAGGTAATTTTGTTTTGAAACACAGCTATAATATATTTGTTGTTCACGCGTGTACATATGAACAACAATTCGGCAAAATGGTGAGTTGTAAACAGTTATTTTACGGAGATTGACACTTTTCCAATGCCAATAATGACATGAATATTGACATTAGGATATGTTTCAGGACATGGGAGGACAACTGTGTGTCAGATATTGATTATTCAGGCAATATTCAATCGTTTTGAGAGAGTGGAACTGCGTCCACTCTATGAACATTTGCGTGTAGATCGCCGTTCGAGCTAGAGCTGTCGGGAGCGCAAAGCCCGGCTCTTACGTCACGCACAGAGCCACTTTGCTGTGCCGATTTCATGGTAAAGGGGAGGGTCAATTCACTAAAATTTTATTTTCATAAAACATGAAACTGAACACTTTCATGACTTGTTAACTGCACAAATTGCTTTAATAACTCATTCTATCATAAAATAAACCATAATAACTTGATTCTATTCCCTTTGAATTTCTCCTTTAATGGCTCATCAATCGAATAAATGAAAAAAGTTAGTTCGGAAATATTCAGCTAATCCATCGTAAAACTAGCCCATGACCCACTGCTGGGCAAACACTAATTTGTAAATCCGTTGGTTTTGTTTAGTTTTTGCTTTTTTTTTGGGGGGGGGGGGCGGGGGGAGACAAAGTCATTTAATTTGTGTGAAACATTATTATAGAATGGATGTTATTCTGGAAATTGTAAAAAGATTCTGCCCATCCCACCTCGCTTTCATTTACCAGTCTATATTATTTTTGTTTAGTATTAACATTTTGCGATGGATATGCAAATAAAGATGGGATCGTGTATATCGTACAAAAAAGGAACCCATTCGTGACTGATATGAAGAGTTTAGTTGCCTAAAACAATCGTCTGCATTTTGCACATTTGCACAGTCGTCCTGTCAAACAAATAATAGCCAGTTCCAACTCTTAAACACAATTCGTGGGAAAGTAGTCGTAGTTCAACAGGCTAAATGTAGGCGGGAAATTCAAAACATAGGCTTATAAACAAGGCGAGGAGGCAGCGTCAAATTCGGGCACAACATGTTAGTTGGGGGCAAAACACTACTCTAAATCGGGCAGGATGAGCAATTTCGGGATCAAGCCAACTTAAATTTCGCTGAAAAAATGTCACTTTCGGCCTAATGTATCATTTTTGGTCACAGGGCATCAGTTAGGCAAATATGATTTTTTTCTAGAAAGATCATGACCCATTGTATTCTATTCTTAATTTTGTAATCATAACATTATCTGCTCCTTAATGTGGCAATAACCACTATATTTTGCTCGCCAGGTTAAATCGCGAGGGTGATAGTAAGGTAAAAGAGCTGACCCCGGCCTTGCCCCCCCTCCCATCAGCAACAAACACACACACATACGCGTGACCCCCCCCCCCCCCAAAAAAAAAAAAAAAATTAATAAAATAAAATATATATATATATACAGGGTGGCCCAACAAAAACGGAACGGGGCACTTTCCAAAATATAATACCACAATGTTTATGTTCATCGGTTAGGGTGTCCTTTCCAATGAAAAACGATACCAAGAACAGTAATTTTGGTCAGGTCGTTTTTGTTTAAGGACGCAGTGAGTGAGACCATGTCAGGTGCCGATTTATGTCGATTTCGACCTAGTCAATGCCAGTTTAACCGCACTCCTTGCCCGTAATACCATTCAGCGTCCAGGCCCATTCTCTCGGCACACGGCTGAGTGCACACTAACAATAGTGCGCGATGCTCAACGATATGAACGGCGGTTCGTGCGATTCATCAAGCGCTGGCTCAATCCAAATTGACAAAAAAGAGAACCTGACATGGTGTCACTCACAGCGCCCTAAAACAAAAACTATACGGCCAAATTGACTGTTCTTGGTATCGTTGTTCATTTGAAAAGACACTCTATCCGATGGACATAATACATTTGTTACTTTATTTTGGGAAGTGCCCCGTTCCGTTTTTTTTGGGCCACCCTGTATACTGTTCCTACATCCATAATTCTAAATCAAGCAAGTAGTTTTATCACCGTCTTTTGACAAAAACATTTAGATATTCATAATCCTATTGTGGTTAAATTCCTAAATAAATGGCAATTAAAGCCTGGTAAACAATTTGAATACACTTCGGAATGTGAACAAATTCATGAATACAACATATTTATTAAACGCCTACACAGCACTATGCAATCTTCAGACTAAGTTTTACTTTGGGAACGCGCAAACAGCACTTGTACAGAACAGTACAATTTCGGGACTTTTTCCGTTTTCCCTTTTACATATTTTCGAAAAACGTCCTTTGCATAACAAAACAAAATGAGTTTCCGGTGTGGTCGCGAATTTTATCTTGCCGCGGCATCAGTTCGGGGGGAAAGGGGGGGGGGGGGGGAGGGGGGGGGGGGGTTGTTTCACAAAGTTGTACTTAACTCTAAGTTAGACTTACAAATTATGGAGAGCCGTTTGTTTCTTTGAAAAACTTGTTGTAAAAGTTATTTCAAAAGGCACAAATTGTATATTCAAATCATTAATAGTTTATATTATCAAGGTGATTTCACGTTCTTGATGTAAACTGTATGAAGAGTCTGAAATGTTTGCATTTTAGCTTTTAAATATTTGTAATTCCAAGGCTACAAATGGCTTACCATATGAGTTAAGTCCAACTTAGTGTTAAGTTCAACGTAGGATCTTTGTTAAGCACCCCTGGGTAGCGCAAGTTAAGGGTCTTTTTATTTTGTTTATTTATTTTTTTCATTTATGTTTCTTTTTTCTTCTTCTTTTTTTCTATTATTTTCTATATCTATTTGTAATATTATCATTATTCATTTATTTTGTTTGTTTGTTTGTTTGTTGTTTTTTTTGGGGGGGGGGGGGGGAGGGGAGGGGTGGGGGTTGCTAACTTCAATTTGCTTAAGTTATGCCACACAATCTAACCAAACCCACTAAATGTAACTATAGCAACTAAATGTAACCATAACCACCAAACTAAATTATGGGCGCCTCATATACAATCTGCGCGAGGATATTGTCCGCCCGGACTAATACTTACAAGCGGCAGCCGAACTATTCCAGCACCTACACCGGTGGGAGTTCTTGGGCTATTTAGAAGCCCTCATCATCTAATTATGATTTTTTTTTACACTGGGGATCTCAAAGCTCATTGGCCATGTACATACGCATGATAGTTAACAACTTTTCGAAAAAGGGGTTAAATTTGTGAATGGGTTCGCAAAGAAACACATTCACCAAAATTGAAACAAATGGTCATGACTATGCTCGCGGTGAAGATAAAGAAGGGAACATATTTCATCAATATAATGTTCGCCAACTAAACGTGAAAATCGAGTAACTTTTTATTTAAATTTTAGTATTCAAAACATTTTAAGAAAGAGGGAATTTAGTTAATTCAAAATTAGGGGTTTGAAAGAATGTCAATTCGTACTCGTTTAGTGTTAAACAGGCGGTATAGTGTTAGGCTAGGCTAGGCTGTATACGAGCTAGGCTGTATACGAGCTGTATACGAGGCTGTATACGAGCTATATACTAGGCCACTGGCGTACTGGTGGGGGGTCATGGGGGGGCGCTTGACCCCCCAAATAAATTAAAATCATGGCTTTTATCTAATTCGATAAAAGTGATTGAAAGAAAAGAGTATTTCTTTAGACAAGAAAACTCAGATCTTACTTCATGTCAAGTCAAATTTCCTTCCCAAGTATGCACCAGATTGCATAATTTCAATTAAAACATTGCAAAAGCACCTTTACCGTGCACCCACCTACCATCACACCCTCCCATCACCCTTCCCCCTCTCGGTTATCGTTTCGCTCCCTCGGGAATCGGTCTTGTATACGTCTGGAATACAATGTTCATGTTTTGTCATAAAATAATGCTTTTGATGCACTGTTTGAACTGAATATGTCACTTTGCGAATATTATTTTGGGGGTGCATTTTGGTTTTTCTTCACGAATCAATCATAACCTCTTCATGACGATGATGACGCACTAACGCACCCCGGGGGCGGGGGGGGGGGGGGGGGGGGGGGGGCGGGGGGCCGGGGGGGGTACTCACGTATATTGGGTATACGGGGATGTGCCGCTGGGAAGGGTGACTTTTACAAGAAAGATCCTTAGACATGGGTCCCATTTTCATTTTAAAAATCCTTAGACATGGGTCCCATTTTTCATTTATTCCTTTCCCCTCTTTTCTTCCTCATTGTTCCGGGATTTTGGGATTTGCCGATGTGAAATTGCTAAAATTTTCAAGCTCGCTCCGCTCGCTCGCATACATGATATTTCACAACCTCGAGTGTTATATAACGCCATATCATAAGTAATAAAACGAATATACCCATACAATATTGAAACAAATGACAATTTTCCGCTGTGAAATTGCTAAAATGTTCAAGCTCGCTCCGCTCGCTCGCATACATGATATTTCACAACCTCGGGTGTTTATATGTTATCCTTCATAACGCCATATTGTAAAAACGATGATACCTATACAATAATATTGGAACAAAAAATGTTCCGATGTGAAATTGCTAAAAATTTCAGGCTCGCTCCGCTCGCTCGCATAAATGATATTTCACAACCTCGAGTGTTTATATATTACCCTTCATAACGCCATATCATAAGTAATAAAAACGAATATACCCATACAATAATATTGAAACAAATGGCAATTTTTTCGCTGAGAAATTGCTAGAAATGTTAAGCTCGCTCGCATTATTAATATTTATGCAAATTACCGCATCATAATTGAAGACTATTCACTGTTTTCAATCATTTGAAAAATTGAGAATTTCACCTCCGATATGCACCAGATAGCTCCATTCTAGTGTAAAAATTGCCCTCCCCCCACTCGGTCGCTTCGCACCCTCAATTTTTTTACACTTTCGCCCTCCTAGGAAAATACTCTGGCGCCGCCCCTGTAGTATGGTACAGTTCACTAATAATACAAAAATGTATCCAAAAAATGCAAAATGATTGGCCATTGTATATTATTACAGCTAAAAATGTAATATTTAAATTTCGAAATCCTCAGACATGGGTCCATTTTTCAAAAATAATCCATACACATGAGTATCTATTTACAGCAAAAGGACCCTGTGGGTAAGGGTTGGGATGTCTCAGCCGCACAACCCCGTCCGACTATAATCTGAGTACCCCCCCCCCCCCCCCCCCCCCCGGACAACGCACATTATACTAAATGTCGTCAAGTCAGAATTTCCTTTCCAGGTACATGTATGGACCAGATTGCACAGTCCAAAAATGCAAAAGCTCCCTACCGTGAGAGGGGGGACACCCCCCTCCCACCCCCACCCCCCCCGCTCAGTCGCTTCGCTCCTTCGCAGTGGCGGATATACGGGGGGGGGGGGGGGGGTTTAGGGGGTTCTCCCCTTGGTATGGGCTGCCAAGTTAAATTTGTGATGTGGAAAACATCACTTACGGGGGGGTCAAAATAACAAAAAAAAATCGCCGCTTCGCGGCTCGTGGACGATGCTCCGCATCGTCATTGGTTCAAACCCCCCTTAGCAAAAAGACATCACTTACGGGGTTCAAAATAGCCAAAAAATCGCCACTTCGCGCCTCGTGGACGATGCTCCGCATCGTCATTGGGTCAACCCCCCCCCCCCCCCCCCCCCCCTCTTAGCAAAAAAGCTAGATCCGCCCCTGCTTCGGGCTTGGTCGCTTCGCTCCCTCGCAATATCCGGTGGTGATACGGATTTGGTTCTGCCCCCCAAAAGTTTTTGCTCATTACGTCACTGTACTAGGCTATAGTAAGCTAGGCTGTATACGACTCTCATTTTACCACATTGGCGATTTTTAGTAGACAAGCAGTTTTCAGCAGTATTTTCCATATTCAGGCGGTATAGTTGCTTACAATGTACTACACACGCCGCAAATAGGAGGTCTTTTGTTTTAACCCGGAACGATCATGACCTTTGAATATGAAGTGACATCGCCAGGCCGTTAACTAAACGGATCTAGTAATGATTGTCCAAATCAATAAACATTACTTATACCTCGGGGTCTTCAGTCATACAATGATGTATTTGAATTACCAATAATTATGATAATTTACCAAATTTTGGAATTTAAGTTATCCACTGAAAAGTCCACTGTGTACAAAGTCAGTGCAATAAATTAGCGAAAATGGCTTCGCATTTTCGATCACTTATCGGTGATAAAATAATCAACCATTTAACTTGACGTTTTGACATATTACTCAGTGGACGAATCACTATCACAGCATTACACATTTTACCAACCAGTCATCACTTTTGTGCATACGCCAGCAAATGATGTTACTGTCATTTTGCTTCTTTTAACATGTTTTAGTTTTACTCTCGGTCTTTTTTAATTCTTTAATCTATATTTTGTTAAAGCGTCGTTGAGTTACCACGCCAAAAGGTTTCAGGCAGAAGTTATTGGGCTAATTAGGAGGCCTCATGATCATCTGTGACATGTTTCCGATTATATCAATAGGATAAAGTATTGCCACTAAAACAAACCAACACATTATAATGACAATCTGGTTTATATGGTTGTGTTTAAAGGTGCACCTGTTAAATGTCAGATAATGTCCCAAGTGACATTCGAGACTTTAATCCTGTAAGATATGTCCGAATGATGTGTGAAAGTTGCATTAAGAAACAACAGTGTTTTACTGGTTAAAAATGCGTCAGCCTTTACAACAAATTACTGATTCTTCTCTTACCATAAGCTAAACAACACGGTAAAAGGAGAAACTAGCAATATTAAAGTAACGTTCGAGTTAGGCACTTAACAGGCATGCCTTTAACCCTTTTTTTTACAGCGTCTTCTAGTAACCAACCAAAATGAGTTTCAGGCAGAAGTTCCTGGGCCATTTAAGAGGACTCACGATCATCTGTGGCATGTTGCTGAACACATTCTCGATATGAATTAGCCTAGATGCTAACACAAAACGAACAACTTAATAGTAACATTATTTCTATGGTTGTATTAAATATTCTTAATATTTTCTACTTACAGCGTCTTCTAGTAACCAAACAAAATGAGTTTCAGGCAAAAGTTCTTGGGCTATTCTGGAGGCCTCATGATCATCTTTGGCTTGTTGCTGAACACATTCTCTATATGAAGTAGCCTAGCTGCTAAAACAAAACGAACAACTTAATAGTAACATTATTTCTATGGTTGTATTACATTTTCTTAATATTTTTTACTTACAGCGTCTTCTAGTAACCAAACAAAATGAGTTTCAGGCAGAAGTTCTTGGGCTATTCTGGAGGCCTAATGATCATCTTTGGCATGTTGCTGAATATCCTGGGCTGGGAGACGGGACAGCTGGAGGCGTTGAGCGGAACCACAGCAGTTTCGTCGGCAACGATCAACGCCGCAGCAGGAGTACCTATGTGGACTGGCCTCATTGTACGTATTAATAGCTTGAAGGGGTAGTACAGTTCTTGTCAAACAGAATTTTAGTATCCAAAACTTGCATTACTTTGTCAATACAAACTAATAGTTATAACTCCACCATGCCCAAAATGTCAAACAAATAACAGGTGGCATAGTGAGAAAATTGTTATCATTAGAAAAACAGCCTATAACCACATGAGGGTTCTATCTAAAAATACAGGTGTTATAACAATTACAACATAAATTGTAGTTTGTTTGTGACGACGATGAATCAATAAAGAGATCACCAACAACTATTTGAATTCTCATATGTATTAACATGTATAAGCATTATATAATTGTTTTCTTGATATTTATCGAGTTAATGTGGGACCAACATTCATTCCAGATGGAAATATGGTTTAATATTACAGCTGTTTCTTAACCGATTTTGTTCAAGTAAAATGTATTTCTATCTCTAAAACCATGTGCTTGTCAAGTATAACAAAAAGTTTTTAATTACCTGACGAATGCATTATTTCATGAAGCGCACTCTCAATTAAACCTAACATATATCTTTAACAAGTAAAAGGCAAGATGCAATAACACTCCGTTAGATTTCCCGTCAGACGGGTTGACTTTAATATGCTGACGAATATTATACTAGTACTGCTACTACTGCTACTACTACTATTGCTATTACTAATTTTTTTGAAATCAGATATTGAAAATTGGACGCAAATAATGTATATCTTGTCATTAAAACTCTTGGTTAGTTTGCATGAGCTCGATTGCCCTAAAATACCCGTTTCTACGAGTGACAAGTAAACGGTTTTCCTTCGCATCCATTTCCCTTTTGTTTGCCCCTCCCCAGCAGCTGCAGCACCCTTCGTTTATTATACTGAATTAAACAGTTCAATGTTGTGATTTAGACAAATTTACCTGAATGACTTAATCATCATTATTCCACTTAAAACATATCATGAATGAATATAAATACAATGTTTTATTATCGTTATATTGGCTCCATGTCGACTTAATACATGTACATCTGATTTTAGTAACTACAGTAATTTATAATTGTTCGGTAAAGTATCAAAACACATTGATTGCTTCATGTGCCACACAAGACCGTGCTCATTCCAACAATTATACAACTTTATACAAGTCGTACTATGATTTCAAAATATTGAAAGTATTGATACGTTGAACGATTTTGATAATTATTTAAATAATATATTTCAAACATTAAAAAGTATTAAAATTGGCAAATGACATCAGGGTAGTGCCATTTTACAGAACCCTGCGAGCAAAGTTCAACGTTAAATTTATTTCAAAATGTATACGGTTTAGCGTGTGTAGTGAGCATAATCATGTAATACAGTGTTCATACTGGGTAAGCCGTTTGAAATCACTAAGTTACGCTTGTTAGTAACTAAAAAGAGGATGTGTTTAGTTTCTTAGCCACGTCATCTAAACAAACTTAACATGCCACTGTTTATGTATATTATTGACCTAAGGGAGATTCATGCGCTAAAGCTGAACTCTAATAACGTTTTAATATAATTTTATTTAAAATATACACAACACTCGGCCTGCGTAAATCGTGCTGTCTCAGTGTGAGCTATTTGCAAAATGCCGTATTTCAGTTCACATTACTTCACGTTCATTTTAATGTTATTTCCTCTTTTATACAGATCATCATGTGTGGCTTGTCAAACCTGATGGCCGCTTTCGATAAGAAGAAGAAGAGCGCACGAAGGGCTTATGAATTGCCCGTGAGTAAATTATTTATGTTTTACCAACTATTTGACATTGATTTTATTGTAAAACAAATGTTCTTTTCTTCTAAAGATTCAATTTACATTTGATTTTGATTATGAATGTAAAGCAACAGTGTATATTTTCACTTAAAATTAACATTTTAATTTAATGTTGAGGTGAAAGGTTTTTGTAATACTTGACTAAAGTTTGTTGTATATGTTGCAGTTCCTTTGCCACATTATTAACTATTGTACGGTATCATTCAAGTTTGTATTTCAGTAGTGTGTATTCTGTCTGACATTTTTGGTTTGCGTTCAGTTACAGAGAGGAGAGATGTTCGAGTCTACATTGGTGTGATAGAGCTCTGCTCTGACAACAGACAAATCTATTTTTCCACAATTATCTTTCTCTGTGAATGATGCTGGATCACCTTATTACTCTCGTGATGGCTACATTTTACAATGGTTAGGTTTTTGTAAGAGGTTAGCCTAACATACCAACTATGCATCCTGTCAACCAGCAAGGCAATCGCAGTTATCCATCAAAATACCTATATTGCAGATACGTGACAACTTACTACATTCTATCCTTGTTATTTCCACAGTTCTCTTTCTCCGTCATGTTGGCAAACCTGATCGCCCTGGTGATGTTTGCTGCCTGCATCCGTCTGGTCAACTGGGCTCTGGACGAAGCTCACCTTACAATGCAACATAACATCCACAGCGAGGTTATCATTTGTTTCTATAACATCGCCTATACCATGTATGCTGCAGTTGCGTGATACTTACTAATTTGTAACCATCGTTTATTTTAACAGTTCTGTTTCTCTATGATGCTTGCAAACCCGATCGCCCTCGTTAGGCACTCTGTAGGAAGCTTGCCTGACACATCTCCAATAAAACCTTCAAAATGTATCGCAGTTCTCTATTTCAATTCCGTTACCAACATCCCCAACGAGGCTAACGCTGGTATCCATTCCAGAAACGTGACAACTTACTGTTTTCTACCCCTCTTGTATTTCCACAGTTCTCTTTCTCTGTCATGTTGGCAAACCTGATCGCCCTTGTGATGTCTGCTGTGTGCATCGGTCTGCTCAGCTGGGCTCTGTATGAAGCCTTCTCGAAAACTTCGCCCACGGCAAACTCAGCCGCCGAGGCCGTCGTCGGTCTCTACTCCAACATCATCATCCTGGCAAGCTTCATCTTCATCTTCGCCTTCATGTCGTTGTTCATCGACTGTTGCTTGACGGGATTCATCGGCTTCGGAATGCCTTTCATGGGCCCCTATGAGGTGAGCTTGTTATAACACAATTACTCATCCAGTAGGGGGGGGGGGGCTACATTTAATTGTGAAGACATAATAATTATTAGACGTATTGATACATTTAGTTGAAATAAATATATGTCCAGATTTGGAAAAGCTACAATTTCGTCTTAACAAGGCCACATTACTGTTAACATTTTAATTTCCAAACACTCTCTTGTTCAGCCTCGTTCCCTGACACTAAAGCACACTGTTTAGTAAAGTCGTCATTATACATTTTTCATTTGGGTGCTTCTTTTATTTCCAGTGCCATGTCGATTGCATATACGAATACAGCAACCGTTTTCGAGAAAGACATAATTTTCTACATTTGTTCAGGTCATGGGACGCCTTCAAAAGTTTTTTTTTTGTAAGATGAGAAATACATTATACGTATTATGTCGGACATGGTGCACACAACCCTATTGAAGGTGTCACAATGACCTGAACAAAATGTAGAAAATATTGTCTTTGTCGAACATGTTTGCTGGATTTGTCTGTATACATACCATACATTTTACCAGCCTGGGTGTTTGATATGTAACCAGCAATTTGGTGCATTCCACAAAGTAAGTTGTATGGTGGTTTCGATTCGTAGATCGGACGCGATCGGATGTGCAATCTTGCTAATCCATTGTGCATGGTACAAAACACACGCGGGTTCATCAGTGTTACCCTGGGTAAGATGGGGAACCTGAGTAACATTTTAAACAGTGCCTTCTACTTCGATAAACATTTCGATGTTTAATTTTAATTCTCTATTTTGATTGTTTTTACTTTCTGTCCTGCAGGCTCGCGAGTCACCGTACGGCGACACATACAACCGAAACGCCCCGGCCATCTACAAGCCATAGTCACTCACCTTGTCTTCATTGTACGCGTGTGTGTTCATACACACTGTCCCCACACTGCAAGTGCCTCCATTCATCTCTGTGTGTATTCATGGTCAACGTGTCCCAACACTGCTACAACCTAATTCACTTTATTAACAAAATCTGTAACCTATACAGTGTCGATTTCAAGTATGGTGTTTAAGGCCAGTGTTAGTGTCAATTAAGCACAAACATCGGCCTTAAACACCATACTTGAGATACATAATTGTTAGGATGGTGTACAGTGACATTGGGTGATTTCAAATATGGTGTTTAAGGCCGGTGGTAGTGTTTAATAAACACTAACACCAGCCTTAAACACTATACTTGAAATTAGCCAGTGTATTTCTCTTGACACCATGTGCCTTTAATATGCATGCGTGTTCATACACAATGTCAGCACCCTGGTAGTGTCTATTTACGAGCAACGTGTGCGTAGACTGCTCCAACCCGCATCGCTTTACATAAAACTATTATCCTACAATCTGGTATAGGCCCTAACCTTTATTTTTCGTCTAAACACAAAGTTATCTAAACCGTATATTAGTCTAAGTGTTAAAAGCAGGTGTCTTTACTATGCGTGTGTGTTCATACACAGTGTCCTCGGTTTTGCTATAATATCTATATCAGTGAGCGTATTCCCTAGCAATGTGTCTGCACATTATCAGAGCCTTCAAATAACTATAGACACCAACATTTGTGTTAACTCAAATGGTACGAGCTATATGTAAATGTGTTAATGCACATTCAATTCGTCGGAAGTTATTAACTATTCACACAATATGATATTGAATTACTGACACAATAACAGTAAAAGTATAATGTGAACAAGTTTTTAGAGCATAGTCTGAACTTTTTTCTATGAAAAATTATCATCTTTAACTACCTTGTAAATATTAATCTCATATCTATGCAAGTTTGATAATGGGAACTACTTCTATTATTACCATTAATACTAATACTTACAATGATATCCATCAAAGTTATATTATTCAAATGATCAATAATAAACAATGACATATTCCTAAAAACCGATCAATCAAATTCAGGAAAATGGGTAAAGCTTTTATGGGTAAACGTTATCGCTTGAATATAATGAACTATGATGAGAAACTCTTTATTTATGTTCTTATTTCAGTTGTTATAATATTCTTACTATTGTTCTATATCATGGTAACTATGATTATTTATCTGAGGAAATGTATTTATATGTACTGATTCTGGTTATTCATTTGTATTCATTTACAAAATATATTCATGATGCTCGAAAAAGCATGCGAAACAACAGTGGAAAGTTAAAAGTGTCATTTACTCGACAAACTGTAGAACGACAAATCTCTATGACATTGTATTAAATGTTTTTCTTTTTCTAGTTTCTTCTACTTTATAATAATATATCACGCTCTATGTTTGTTATTCTGTTATGATATGTAAAAAGCGTTTAGATCGATGTTGTAATTCCACTTATAATACCTGGTGGTGGGATACACACATATACCGTCATACGTGTAGTTTGTATAGTTTTGCTAACATATTATTATAACAAGAGGGAGTATTACCCATACATTAATTTACAGAAAAATATGTCTTCATAATGAGTTTTTCTTCAGATGTTGTATTCATAATTCACTTCAAATTGACGTGGGTCCTAAGTCAAAGACTAGGCATATCGTTTAGTCTTATGCAGCAGACCCATTGCACTATTCGTTAAAGTTTTCACTTTAAACTGACATGGGTCCGTCTTAAAAAAAGAATAGTCTACCTCCGCAGACCCACTACACATGTAAGAAAACCACATTTTAATGACTGAAGCTCTATTTTTGTATAAAATGAATCTTGTATTTAGGAATAATAAATAGTCTGGGAAAATAATTTCATGTACAGAGTGCCTAATAATTGTTGATACGTGATTAGATGTGTGTATACTTCTATAAGGAGGTGGGTGTGTGTGTGTATGTGTGTGTGTGTGTGTGCGTGTGTGTGTGTGCGTGTGTGTGTGTGCGTGTGTGTGTGTGTGTGTGTGTGCTTGTTTGTGTTTGTGTGTGTGTGTGTGTGTGTGTGTGTGTGTGTGTGTTTTGTATTTTGTATTCATTTATTTTCCGAAAACAACAATTGAAAACATTAAACAAATACGAATTATTTATGTAAATTATTCACTATTAAAGGGGAATTCCACCCCAGAAATGTGATGTTTGCTATAAAATGAAGTGAATATGAAGAGTCATGATCGAAAATCTGAGCCCAAACGGTAGAGCAATAAAAAAGTTATGACAGGATGAACTTTGCTCTGATTTTGAGTATCGTTCGCAATTGCTATCGATCGTGACGTCACTTGCGAGCTGCAGCCATTTTGACTTCTACATGGAAATTTTACAAAATTTAAATTTTCTTAATAACAAAACACATTTATGAGCTTACAAATTCCAAAGAGGTAGGCCCATCGATATTCTTCTATGAATTCGTGAAAACAAGCAGAGAACAATTAATTTTTAGCAACGAAAATGAGAAATAAGTGTATTTTCATGTACTAAAGCCATGGCGAGTTGCTCGTCAATGATGTTGCATATGGCGGCAATTTTGAAACGATCGCTCATTACTACATGATGTTCAAATAGGTATAACTCCCGTGTTTCTTGTCTGATTTTGATCAAATTTTCACCAATTATGCCTCTTATTCTGCTTATTCAAATAACAAATGGTTTTATCAGGCCCGGAATACCCCTTTAATAACAAACATGGGAACGTCTGAGGGACAGGATATTCAGCGCCATCTTATTTATAGACGTATGGTTGATCTTCCGAGAGGACCCATTGTGTGCAGTGTGTCCGTGGCTGTTCGTTGGTGTCTGTCTGTGTGTGTTTGTGCGAGTTTTTGCCTGCTTGTGTGCATAATGTATGTGTGTGAGTGTGTGTGTGTGTGTGTGTGGTCATACAGTGTTCATGATATATGTGTGTGTGTGAAATAAAATTGCTTTTATAGTACTTAAAGGGATAGTTGAATTTTGGTAAAGAGAGTTCAAACTGAACGTTAGTAACCAAAACCTGCACCATTACATTACAAACTAACAGTTATAATTCCACCATGCTCGAAATGAATACAACAAAATATACAAATGACTAAGTAAAAAGCCTGTTATCATTAACAAAAAAGAGCCGTTACAACTCAAGAGGGCGCTCTCTAAAATCTCATTGGTTTCAACCATTTTAAATATTGTGCATGTGATGCTTTGTTGAAATATTGATTAGATAGAGAGATAATCAACAACTATACTCCGCAAAAAAAGAAACTGGACACTTGTATAAGACCAAATATTTCATATTCATTAACGATATAATATATTATATTGTATATCAAATTAAAGATAAAATGACCCTCTTCAATATTGACATGAAATCCAGATGAAATCATTCATCCATGACTTTTCACGGTCAATTACCCACAGCAAGGTCTGTTTTCAAAAATAGCAAACATGGAACATCCACTCAACGATACAAATGTTGCTAAGCATAATCTAAAACGCTAAATTCATGACATGGCATAATTGGTCATTACAAATGAGACCTTTTCTATCTTCATCTCAATAAAAAGTATACATTAAGACAAATTGTGAACATTATAGGTTTTATTTTGTATCCAAACGTAACAAAATGGGGAATTCCATGCCAAAGGTTTATCAGTCGAAACTACAGTTTGTGCCCTGATTTCAGCATAAAAATGGTATAAATTATTCTCAAGAATTCTACCGTAGTCCAAAGATTTTAAAAACCTGATGTCACCCTTGGTCAAACAGTTGGGCAGTCTTGAACATGACATTTCTCTATGTATGGTTAAATTAGTTGCAGGGGACACTTAAAATAGACAAGCTTCATGCCTCTATACAGACCAGTATGATGATGCTCTCATTACCAGAACTCCTACTTCCCACAAAATGTAACAGCATGGAATGCGCTCCCCAATAATATCTTGGCTTCTACATCACTAGGAGCCTTTGCGGGAGCAGTTGCCTCAATCGGCAATTAATGGGATACCTCACCGGTTCCCCTCGACTCTACGTCCTGACTGATGGACCCTGTCGAGTACCCAAGTAGAAGTAGAAGTAACCTAGGCCCTAGCCCTGTTTTTCGACACATTTGTCTTTTCAGAGTTGGTTCCTAACAATAAAGTTAAATAATGTCATAATTTACTTGCCCCGCACGTCATGTTTTAACTCCTTGTCTACGGGAACCGAGCGGGATATGTACAAAGTCTATGGGGATAATAGAATCTCGAAGGGAACGGGTTAAGTGAAACGCTTACTATCATTTCAGTCGAATGGTTTGGTCTTCCATTGTTTTTGCTATTTTTGAAAACAGACCTTGCTATTGTTAATTGACCACGGCATTTCATGCATGAACGATTACACCTTTGATTTATGCCCTGCATGTAGAGGACTAGATTCCCTTTAATTTGATATATGATAATGTAGACTTGATCGTACATTAGTATGAAATATTTCGACTTATACAAGTGTCCAGTTTCTTTTTTTGCGGAGTATATTTAAACAAATATTTTGTTCATTTTTTAAAAGAGGAAGCAAGTACAAACAAATTAATTAACGACTAGCTCAAAATTTATCGTATAATTGTGGATCCCCACTATTATTACAAATTGTTATGTGTATGGATATTTCAGCTATTTCTAAAACGATTTTGATCAATAAAGTTTATTTTGACATTTAAATTGAATACTATTTCAAATTTGACACTTTTTCATTATCTTACACAAAATAATTTTGTGTTGCGCCCTCTTTACAAAAACTCAATTATCCCTGTAAGATTGTCCTTAAACAGAAATGTATAATCACCTCAAATGTATGTCTAAATAAGGAAACAACATGGCACCTTCCAGTCAAAATAAATGATAGTCGTCTCAAAAACATTTCATGGTTCCACTATTAGTGAAATCCGAGAAGATATACGACTAGAAGTGACAGGATTAATGCAATTATCAGTAACATTAAGCTAAATACCAGCCTTTCTGTCCCTTTAATATCCAGAAAGAAATTAATAACATATATACACTAAGCCGAGAGATGGCGTAGTTCCAATCCCCCGAACAGAGCCGTATATGACTTTGGCCAACCCAAACAATGTGCGCCATGTTGTTACCAAGCGGCGTGCACCCATGTATGCAACAAAGACTTTATGCATGTTTAGGGCCTTAAAAGAACACACACACACACACACACACACACACACACACACACACACACACACACACACACACACACATACACACACACACACAACCACCTTGCACGATGTATGCTCTGTTACAGAGCAAAACGCTCTTCAGGAATCAGGATTACGGAAATTTGCCCACGCACAAATGTTTTGTTTCGTTTTAGAATTGACTATTAAAAAAGGGATAGTACAGTTATGGTCAAACTTAATTTTAGTAACTCAGAGCGTTGCATTATCATTACAACCTAACACGATACAATTCAGCCATGAAAGAATGGTAGTAAAAAAAGAAACTTGAGCACTTTCATGAAAACAAATTGTCAACCATTTTATAAAACAATGATTGAGAAAGGGCTATTTTTTAATTACATGATTCAATATAAATAATGAAATGCCACTTTTCCTTTATCGGAGACATTATACATGATATATTTTTAGACAATGTATTATTCCAAGAAAATGTATTTACGGATATTTAAACTGTTTGTTAACTAAATTTGATGAACGAAAGTTCATTCTGTTTTTACCAAGCGGTGTGCACCCATGTATTCAACCAACTCCTTTATACATGTTTAGGGCCTTAACACAACATACACACACACACACACACACACACACTTTTTTTTTTTTTTTTTTTAAATGATTTTTTTATTTCTCCAAATTATTAACATAACATTTACAATTGAATAACATTTTTGAAAATACAAGTTTACATCTCAAGTGTACGAATCAAGTGCAATTCACAAAAATTAAACACAATGGAGATTTAAAAAAAAATAAAAAGAAGTAAGACACGCTACTTCTCTCATCCCCCCTTCCCCACCACCTACACACTCACCCTCCCCACCCCCCCCCCCCCCCAACCCTACCACGGAAATCTGCTCACATCCTTTAAAAAAAATTATAATTATAATGCTTACAAAATACATATTTAAATAAATACTTTGTAAATACTCTTTTCTTTTTTTTTTTACAAGCTCACGGGGGAAACATCACATATGAAGAGTTCATTCTTTCAATCTTATTCTAATTTTACCGTTTCCCATTTTTGTAAATGTAATCCTAATTTTCCAATTTTAATTGCTATTCCCTTTTCCTGGGCCTTATGATCCAATAACAGTTTCTGTATTTTATCAATATTAGGTAGAACACCCTCTTTTCTAAATACAAATAAAATATATTTTACCATAAAAATTATGGTATTGCAACATTTTATTCTATTTGAATTACCTGACAATCCAACAAATATATCCCGCCAATTTAAGTCCTTTATTTCATCTAACAAAAAACGTTGTATCAAAGCTTGCCATGTCAATTTTACATTTAAACAAAATAAAAATAAATGCGAATATGTTTCTCTTTCCCGTTTACAGTACGAACACAAGTTGTCTTCAACCAATCCAAATCTAAATAAATTATCTTTAGTGTAAAATAATCGTTTCACCCACATTATCCGCTGCGTTCTAACAAATATTTCAAAATTAATCATTTTTACTCCACCATAATTATAATTTTGATACATAAATTTTCTTTTTATACGATCCTTCCATCCCCATATAAAATCAAACGATATTTTCTCCACTTCTATATAAACCCATAGGGGAACAACAAGGAGAGATGAAACATAATTCAACTTTGTTAATGCATACGTTTTCAATAAATGTATTTTACCCATAATAGTCAAATTCCGTTGTTTCCACCAACCTAGAAGCTTTTTAATTTTACTTAATATTTCTTTGTAATTTAAATCATCTTTTAATCTAAAATCGACCGAGAAATTAACACCTACAATTTTTACTTCCTTAACAAATTGTCCAAATAAAGGCCCATCTGGTTTCCCATTTTCCTCACCCATATACATAAAATGTATCTTTTCCTTATTAACTTTCAAACCACTTACTTTTTCAAATTCTTCAAATATATATTGCAACCTTCTTATGGAGTCTAAATCGTCATATCATCTCCATACAATACTTGTCTTATTTCATGCTCCCCAAAAAGTATCCCTTTAATTATTTTGTCCGTCCTTACTTCATTTGCCAATAATTCTATTGCAACCAAAAACAAATAGGGCGACAATGGATCACCTTGTCTGACCCCCCTTTCTATATCAAAATAACCAGTGGAATAACCCCCATTCATAATACAACTACTTATATCATTATATAATATCTTCACCCAAGAACAAAACGAATCACCAAAACCAAACAATTTTAGCACTTTAAATAAATATTGATGGGATACAGAATCAAAAGCTTTTTCGAAATCTACCGCAATCAGAAACCCCTGTCCTTGCTCCAATGAATGTTTAGAATAAAATAATATATCCTCTATTAATCGAACCGCTTCCCCAATATTTCTGTCTTTTATATATCCCACCTGATCATAAATGAATTATTTCATTTAAAACCTTTTTAATCCTAATTGCTAAAACCTTCGATAATATTTTATAGTCTACATTTAACAGTGTAATGGGTCTATAATTTGTAATATGCTTCGCATCTTTTCCCTCTTTTTCTATCAATGTTATAGTCCCTTGTTTTTTAGATACCGTCAATTCCCCCCTTGCAAATGTTTCATTCAATACTTCTACCAACAAATCCCCTAATAAGGGCCAAAATGTATCATAAAATTCCACCGTGAACCCATCATTTCCAGGGGATTTATTCCATTTCATTTCTTTCAAAACCTTAAAACACTCATCTTTCGTCATTTTACCTTCACATAATTCTTTATTCTGTTCACTTAACTTTAAAATATCATCAAAAAATAAACCATTATTTTGACCACTATCATTCCTCAAAGAATATAATTTTTCATAAAATGTCTTTATCTCTTTTTAAATGTCATTTTTATCCCTAGTAATTTCTCCATTTTCCTTATACATTTCTCTAATGACACTTTTCCTCTTATTTACTTTCAACAATTGTTCAAAATACTGAGTATTATTCTCCCCTTCTTCAAACCAAGCTGCTCTAGAACGAACTTTAATGCCCTGTCGATAAAAATCATACAATTTATTCAACTTATCTTTTTTCAATTTAATACTATCAATAACAAACCTAGATGCCCCGTCGACTAACTGATTTTCTAAATCCTTAATTTCAGTCTCCAACGTCTCTATTTAAAGTTTCCTTAATTTCGCCTATTCACGTGAATATTTCATGGCGTATTCCCTCATTTTCATTTTCAAAAAATCCCAAAATACTAATTTATTCGAAATCCTAGGTCCCCATTCATTTTTCAATTGAAATATTATATCATACATCCCCTCAACAAAATGTTTATCCATACATAAACTATTATTAAATTTCCAATACGATTTTCCAAAAACAAACTTATCCACTAAATGCTGAAATTGTAATTTAATGCCCGAATGATCCGGTGTTATCGATACCAAAATGTCACACTTATTCACTAATTTTTCTAAACTACATGATATAAACCAATAATCTAAACTACTTTGGACTAAGGGCGACCTTTGTCTAAAAGTAAACTGTCTAACATTAGGATTCCTTTTCCCCCATATATCTTCTAAATCATATTTATTCAAAAAAAATTGTAATACCTCAATAAACCTAGATTTTAATACAATATTTGGCCCTTCATAATCCATGCCCCCTTCCATTATAGTGTTAAAATCTCCCCCTAATATTACCGAATAATCCTTATCAAAAACTTCACATATACTTTCATCTAGCTTATTCAAAAAATCAACCTGTAATTGTACTTTGTTTCTTGTAGGGAAATACACATTTCCCCAAAAAAATTTAACCCCTTGTATTTCCCCTTTAAATATAATGTACCTCCCTTCTTCATCTATCACACACATCTTCATCTATCACACACACACACACCCACCTTGCACGATGTATGTATACTGTTATAGAGAAAAACACTCTTAAGGAATCAGGTATACGGAAATATGCCCACGCACAAATGTTTTGTTTAGTTTTAAAATTTACTATAGGTTTTCTCGGGCAATTTCGTGATCTTCTCATTCGTTTTGATTAACGTGTCATTCAAATTCGCGAAATTGAGCTGAATGCTTGCAATTGTGGTTCAAAATTGCATTTTGTTCGTACGATTTAGCTCTTCGGTCAAGTGATTTACCACTTTTAGCATTCAATTTAAAAACACGCTATTTGCATAAAATTTCGCCAACAGATTTCACGGAAGGCGGTATTACGTAATCACAAATTTTCTCGCTTTGAATTGAATGACAATTTTACGAAATAGAAACACGTTTTAAATCGAATGCATACAAACTGTTTTCGAATGATCGTTATATGAATTCTAATGCTAAAAAAAAAATTTGAACTGCAAAATACAGCTGCGGTGACAAAATCGGCGAAATTGAATGCACACAAAATGAATTCGTGTGGCCAACTTACGAAATTGACCGAGAAATCCTATATTAAAACTCTAACGGGATAGTACAGTTATGATCAAACTTAATTTTAGTAACTCAGAGCGTTGCGTTATCATTACAACCTAACACGATACAATTCAGCCATAAAAGAATGGTAGTAAAAAAAAAACTTGAGCACTTTCATACCAAAAAAATTTCAACCATTTTGTAAAACAATGATTGGGAAAGGGCTACTTTTGTAATTACATGATTCAATATAAATATTGAAATGCCGCTTTCCCTTTATAATATTCATGACATATCTTTAGACATTGTATTATTCCCAGAAAATGTATTTACGGATATTCAAACTGCTTGTTAACTAAATTTGATCAAATAGAGTTTATTCTGTGTTTGAATTAATGCACCTTTTGAAATAAACTTTATTTTGAAGCGGCTTCTCAACCAAAACTGTAATATCCGTAAAGAGGAAGTGATACTTTATAATGTAACTTTGTTTTTTCTGCAAGGCAAACCTAGACTTCCTGATTGGTCAGTTATTAATTGCTGCACTCATGGTTTGTTTTCATATCTCATGTAGCATACGTTCTTCCCCAAGACAAACATTGACCTAGATTGGTCCGTCGTTATGTGTAATGTGCATACATCACGTAACATAATATCCTCTCGAAGACAAACAACATTGACATAGTCTAGCTTGGTTGGTCGTTAATTGGTGCACTTGTGCAATTTTTAATATTTGCATGTAACATAATACTCAGTGAAACTAGATCAAGACACATTTAGTGACCGCATCACTACAATTTAGTTTTGAAATAACAAGTGTGCATTAGCATATATTATACGAGTACTTGTAATTAAGTCTTTCTAGCGAGACAGGTTAGCAAACGGCATCAAATTATATTCAAATAACAGCTAGAAAAACCTAAAACATTACAATAATAATCCATTACATTACTTATGTACACACGTTAACACTCAAAGCGTTTCATTAGCACTTTGTTTGGTGAGATCGATAAGGGCGTTACGTCACATTATCGCCATTGAGTTATGCAAACCATATTGTAGGTTGGACCCTACTCGTTGTGTGTAAATATTGTGCCGAACTTCGATATAATAATGAATGTTGCAGTTAATAGATTCTATAGTGCTACAAAACTGGCAAAAATAAGTTACTCATAATCAATTCAATTCATCTTTTTCATCTGTACACCAAGGCAATATGTTATTTACCATGGAAGAAAATAGCAATACGATCATCAACTTACATGCATACAATACGTGCAAATGAACACTTATGAAGAATAATAGAACGATGAAGGCAAATTACTTCGTGCAAGTACACACTTTACGGAATTTGATGTGTATGCGTTGTTTAGCTACGTGTATCATCGAAATCATCACAAATATTCATTAGGACATCAACTAATGCAGGTATATGCACCCTTGTCAAAATGGACAAATATATGCAAATATAATAATGTGCAAATATATTTTGTTCGTAACTCTTGGTTATCATACATTTACGTTAATTGCGCTGCATTAGATAAATCGTAAACAACACTATCAAATTAAAATGATTAATAACAAACTTATGCAAAACAATTTGATGTATCTATTTAAACACCTAGACAATATTCTTTTTACTAATGAAGCAAAAACTCGTACGATTATTTACTTACATATTTACAATACAATCAAAATGTATAGTTAATTATAGCATGATAAAGACAAGATATTATGTGCAAGTACATTATGTTAAAATTTCGATGCGTAAGTTTCCTTCAGCTACGCGTATCATACAAAGCTGTTTGGTTTCTTGTTTCAAGTTATAACCTTCTTGCAAAAAGCATGTAGCAAACTACAGTTAAATCGAATTAGTATTTGTTAAGCTTGGTAATTACCTCATTCATAAAGCTAGTGTTCATAAAAACATCAGCTAATGTAATTACATTCACCCTCATCAAGATGTACAAATCTTTGATAAAAACATGAACATATGCAAATTATATTTGGTTCATAACTCGATACTTCATACATGTGCGTTGTCTAGCTATGTGATTAATTTACAAACATGTTTTAAAGCGTACACAATTTCGTGATATGTACTATATGTATGATTCCATCATTTTTACGATTTGTCTAATTTGAAACATACATACCATTGCAACACATGAACATACACTTACAACTATCTAAACAGGGTTTGTTTTAGTTTTAAATATAGCAAGGCCCGTCAATGGTTCAAAGGGGTAGTTCAGTTAAGTTATAGAGGGAGCTGCATGGACTATTTGTATTTGTGAGACAATGACAAACCGAGTGTAATATTTGAAAGGCAAACAATCTTAATGACGGAATGAACTTTATTTGATCAAAATCGGTTCAAACATAGCTGAAATATTTATAAATTAACCGATCGTCAAAAATCTAGGACCCAGATTTATTCGATTATTTTGTTAGAAAATTCAAACAATGCTTTCACTGTTTAAACAATTGTCAAAATAGGTTATTGAATAGTTGTTGATAATAGGCTTTTTACTTAGTCATTTGCAACTTTATGTACCTTCCGAGCATCGTGGAGTTATAACAATTACTTTGTAATGTTATTGTGCTGGTTTTGGTTACCTAAGCTCAGCCTCACCAAAACTGTACTACCCCTTTAAATGTGACAATCGCCGATTTACCTCTAGACGCTGCAAAGCAACTCTATTGTATTTATATATTGTTAATCTATCACTATAACAAATATCTGCATATCATAATAAAACAAAGACATTTATTTCTAATCATGTGTTGATAAATTGTTTGATATGATATCAATAATCATCGCCTTGGTACTCTCAAACTTAATAAGGCGGGGGGAGGGGTGAATGATCTCCCTCCCCCCTCCGCGAATGTTCCGATCGCTCTGGAACACGACAAGATGACGCCCCGCCGCTCGGTGACTTTTTTGGTTTAGTATTGTGCATCTATATTTGTTTTTTCGAAAATCTGACCTATCGTCACAAAGTCAAGTGATGTTTGCCTTTGCAGGTCAGCCCGAAAATCGCTAATATTCGCGATTTGTGTACAACCATATGAAAATATCAGTTTTCATAAAATATATTTCATTGGTAATTAACGTGTGTTTTTTTGCCGGTCAAAATAGTTGAATTACAGTTAGAAATAAAATACATTATCAAAAACAATACCATTCATAAGTTGAACAAATGTAAAACAAAGAGATAATCAATGTTATCAAAACAATAGAAAACAAAGATAATAACCTGGCACTTCCAATTTTATTTGTTGTCATGTTATTCTGAATGGTCTAAATAATGTATGGATTGACAACCGATGTTTAATCATCAAAAATGTATGATTTATGGGTAACAATATGAATTTAATGACTCATTTGCATAAATTGCCAGAAATATACAAATTATATTTTTTGGGAAAAAATTCAAATTAATTTCACATGACATGCGTTCACATTTTTGAGGCGATCGGCCGTTTCACGGCCGCGTTGTTAGAAAGTGATGATAATGCCACCACCCCCCCCCCCCCCCCCCCCCCCACGGCCGTAGAACGGCCTAAGATAGCCCGGCCTTTTAATTTGTTCTGCAATTATTTATAAAGTTATCCACTAATGCATTTAAATGTATACATAATACATCCTCATTAACATGTACACATATTGGATACGAATCTGGTGTATAAATATTTGTGTCTGTAACTCGATACAATGTCATAATTAAACATGTCCATTGTTTTAGCTACGTGATCCTTTAACCAACATAATTATTAAAAGTCACATCAATTCATGATATGATACTCCCCGGGGAGTTGAGAGAGTACGCAATATCATTGTGTTGGTTTGAAATGTACCTGATGACCATGGGTAATAATAATTTAAATAATTATTTAGGCGCAGTAGAGTATAATATTTATTGTAGCTGCGCTATATAAATGTTCATATTATTATTATTATTATTATTATTATCATGTAAACCCCTTCACCACGGGTTATCATGTACATTTATAGTATAATTATATCATAAAGTTATGTCCTTTTTTAATGTGGTTAGTTTTTTAGCGTGTGCCTTAGTTGAAAGTACGTTCAAGTTATACATATGAATAACTGTAACTTTTTAACAGTCACTGCATGGTCTTTTTTATAATTGTAAATTTACATTAATGCAATGTGCCAAAAAATAACACGACACTGCCCTCATGAGACTTGATTTTGCCCAAACACAGAATTAATTTTAGGTGCGTTTTGTCCAAGTATGACCTGCAGCCCCATCCCAGCCCCCCCCCTTTCCCCTCCCCCCCCCCCCCCCCCCCCAACCCGCCTTCCACTCCTATGATTGGTTCTAGTAGAGCTGATGTCAAAATTGTATGGGAAGGGAATGATCATTCATCTCGTAATAAGATATGTGTTAAAAAGCGAATCATTTGCAAACTCAATTGACCCTCATGATCGTGAAATGTAAGGAAAAAGTCACCTTTCTTAGGCATGGGTCTCCATTTCGCTTGGAGCTTCGTAAATATGGTGGTCCGGATCGTCAGGTTCATCGGGACGGCGGCTGCTTCCTTCGAGAATCGTACATGTGGCGAGATTCACGGATACCTTTGAAGACTTCTGAGCCATCTTCACAAGCTCTTTCTCCTCCGTTAGTGGAAAGAGGTACACTGCGTCATCAAATCCTCTTTCAGGATCTGAAACTGGGTCTTCAGAATTTGATTTTAGGCTTTCCAATGCTTCATTTGTTGGAGGTTGCCCTTCAAACATAGGCATATATGTTGCTTTATCACTATCTCCTTCTGGGTGATCTGTGATTTCATGGTTACCCACTCTCTGATTCATATCATGTAGATGACTTTGTCGCTTTAGATGAGCCCATCGGATGAATATCAGTACAAGTATGGACGTTGAAACAGAGAACGCCGCAATACATATTTGGGTACATGTAGTTAGTCCAACATTGCCTGTACCTGAAAAAACAACAAACATGCAGGTCTCAAATTGAACAATCTTTCACAATTGTTAGGAAATTTGATCAAAGTTAACGTGCTTATCAGGGCAAACTGTGATAATCGAAAGAAGGGAAAGGGGGGAATATCAAACTGCTAAAAATATGTTTACTGTTGGGGACATTTTACCAGTGGAAACAAAACAAATGGCAAATCGCTCATCAGTTGAAATCTGTTGCGACATTTTTATCAGGGAGATTAGATCTCCACACAATTTGTGCTGGTTTGCATTGTATGCTATGACCGGGGGCAATAATATCATTGTAAAGCGATTAGAGATGATTATCAATGATATTGGGCGCTATATAAATCGAGAATATTATTATCATCATTATTATATATGTTAAATGGTTTCCTTCTTATTGGTCTCCCTAGTTCTAAAGTAAAGTACCCAGTTGGAATCCTCACATAGCCATTGCATGTAATCTGGAATAACCCTGGCTTAACCAGAGTGAATTACACAGTTAAATAGATAATACTAACAACGTTTTCAGACGTTTTCCTACCATATTCTGCCGAGCTCGTTGTGCCAGCATTTGAGCCGTGACTGATAATATTGCCATCGAATTCATCGTTGGATCTATCCTGGGAGTCAATGGAAGAGCTGGACATACCTTGGTTTGGAGACGAAATGGTTGTCAAATTGGAAGCATCCGAGTCTGATTCAAACGTTGTTTTGGCAGAGGATACGCGTTCCTCTAAAATGAGAAATTAGTAAATGCAGAAGAACATAAACAAGTAATTACATACATTAAAAAGGACAGCATGGGTTGTTGTGGTTAGTTGATTGTATAAGTTTACAATACATGGGTCAATATTTTTCGCAATATGTAGTGAACGTAAGGGAAGAATAACCACGACTCATACATCCTAATCATGCTAATAGCCGAAACAGCACTGCTAATTGTCCATTACCCCCTACATAATCCCCCTAACCATGCCTCTGCTTACCTGCCGTAAAGCCGATCAAGAACCCGGATGTAGTGCCTTCTCCGTCACTCGTGAAGATCACCGTGAGAGAAGAGCTGTACGACATCTCCTCCCCTTCGCCATAGGAGCCACTCAGATGCCTCCATCCCGGCGAGCTTACAGCGAAGCTTTTGACGTCATCCCCGATATGGAGAATATCGGCATCCAATTCCGTGTGGAATTGGAAGAACTGAATCCCAATGATGGAGGATTCAGGCGCCCGAAGAAGCCGAATGTTGTATGCATTGTTGGGATAGCCATTACCAACGCGAGGGGATGATATGATCACCTGTTGTCCGGGAGTTAGGACCTCTTCTGTATACAATAATTAATTAAAGGTTGTTATTTGTTGGGGAAGTAACTGGTGTGTACATCAATACCAGATTGATTTGCAGCCTTATCACGTGATATTGTAATAATATGATAATACCCGAATAGTAAATTATTCCGAAAGTGAGATATGTACATTTCCGACACGATTTAAACAAAAGGGATAGTACATTTCCTACACGATTTGAATACAAATTTAGTACACTTTTAGTCAAAATGATTTTTTAAAACCAAAACCTGCACCCTAACATTGTAAACTTATCAAACTCATAGTTGCTCGAAGCCTCAAAGGGCGCTCTTTAAAAACTCATTGGTTTCAACTTGTTTTTGTTTAACCAAAATTGTGCCTGTGATGATTTGTATAATAAAGATTAAATAGATAGGTCATCAACAACCGATTTGCTCAAATGAAGTTTATTCTGTCATTGTAATTGTATGCTCTTTCAAGTTTGACACTAATATTTTCATTAACACACTCAATACATATTTTGTGCAGCGCCTTAATAATAAACAAACTGAACTACCCCTTTAACGTCAGGTAGTTTCACTAGGTAGAATTTCTCTGAATTCGAAATAAAATTGTAATACTCTAGAAAAGATATTATAGTTTAGGAGTCATGGTAAAAGTCTTACCCGTAATATTAATTGATGTTATTATCATCCGGACACGCAGATGCCTGTCCCTATCTGGGATGTGAATGTTGATCCAGGCAGCGTTGCGAACAGATATCACATCACTGGGAAGAGTATTCCCGCTAAATCTCGCCAATCTTGTGTCACGGTCAATGTGGGAACCATCACCAATTTCCACGACCTCGCCGTGGTCTTTGAAACAAAGGTGTTCGAAGGAGATGTTGATTCTGTGATTGAGTGACGTGTTGAAGATCAGCGAAGTCCATTCTGAGATCGTTGTGCCAATATTCATCGTTGAATTAATGGACTCATTCATTTCAGTGGAGATTACGAGACTGGATGTCTCAGGAACAGAGTAATAATCTGCAAAATACAAATATTATAAATAATCAAATATTCATAGCTTCGGTTTCGGTAGAGATAACGAAACTGGATATCTAAGGAACAAAGCAATAATCTATCAACCAAATCGATGTAGTAAAATGTCTCCTGTAAAGTCACGATGTTGGCACCTTGCTCCATAAGCAAATGATATGGGTAGGTGCGTGAATCTACCCTGTGCTCTTTCTAAATACAACAACTCAATTTCATTTGGACCCTTAAAGGTAGTGTTGAGTATTGGTATTTGCCGAAATGAAGTGATAATGAAGAACTGACTGTCAAATTCGAAAGAACATACCATTTTAATCACATAATAAACTTTATTTGATCAAAATCAGTTCAGAAACGGCTGAAATATCCATTAATATATTTTTATTAAAAGTGTTCTTCACCGGCAATCACCGAGCAATATTTTGACTTTTTAGAAACATTTCAAAAAATGCTCGAAGATTACTTTGACAAAAATCAGAATATGTTTTTAAAAAGTCGTTGATGATATCTCTGTTGAATCATTATTTTAACAAACATAAAATGCACAATTTTGTATGAAAAAAGGCTAAAACCAATGATTTTTTTAAATAGCGCCCTCTTGAGTTGTAACGGCTCTTTTTGTATTAACCTCATGAACAGACTCAATATCCCTGCCACTTATGCAAGGAAAATTACATCAACACATGTCAAATCCATTACACTATACTGTCATAGCAGCCGATAGGATAGTTGAAGACAACCCATGTAACTATTTTTATTATGTTATTGATGTTTGAACGTTTGTTATTTTTGTTTGCACCTAGATGCTAAACCAAGTATCACGTGGATAGATTTTAATTGCAAACGTAAGTCTTGTGAGTTTAATATACTAATAATTATAATATACTACAATTATTTTTTAGCACCATTGCAAAATGTAGGCCTAGTAAACATCGTATCCAAAGATATGATGTTGAATCAGATACTTACGAGCCGTGTTTAAAGAAGTTTGCCACGCACGCATCCGTATGGAGAACCCTGTGCCCTGGGTGTTATTATCACTGCTGAAAATGATTTTGAATGACGAAGCCTTCGGAGTAAGCTGAGCTTCCAATCTTTCTGGTTCATGAACACCGCTAAACCTTGTCCACTTGCTACAGAAGTCATCCCCGATGGAAAACTTGTCAACGCCGTCCCCAAAGAAGAGAGAGTCTTGGAGTTGTATGTTGAAGCGCTCTACATTGACTGATACAGACAGTCCATCGGGAACTCGGATGTCCCACAATTGGAATGCATTGCTTGTGTAGTTGTTTGGGTAGTTCGGCGAATTAATAGAGAAGTCCATGTCTTCCTCCATCAATATATCATCTGTAATGAAAGAAAGTGGGGGTGTTTTGGCTATAATACACAATCCAACGAGTACGCTTTTTGGGAATTACTCATTAGTGTCAAATAAAACCCTTGTAAACAAAACATCCATTAAATGTATTTTGCCAAAAACAGGAAAAGGCCTACACCCAAAATAGGAGAAACAAATATACTCATTAACTGCCCACCATGTAAAAACATATAATTATAACGTAATTGCTAATGTAAAAATGTAATAAAAGATAATTTGAAATGTACTACTTAACCCCTTTACTTTCCAATATGCTTACATGACCGTATACGCGATTAGTACATGAACCGGTCGAAAAACCACATTGGGCGCGCTAAAAAAAAACACCACAACCAATAGCTTACTGACTATGACATTGTATTTATGGTATTATTTGTTTCTATTCAACCTCGCTTATATACAGCGTACGCTCGCTGGTCAAATTAGTAGAGCAGATAAGTGTAATAATCGTTCAAAGTTTGATACAAGCAACAGACTTGGTATGTAGCCTACCTTAGGGTTAGGGGCACTTTTAAGGAAAAACACATAGACTAGCGAAATTCCAAGATGGCGGCCATTTTCCAAGATGGCCGCCAAAAAGCTACTTTTTAATATAAAAATTGACTGAGTTGGCCGATTTTAATAATCTTGGTGTCGTTTTATATGTTTACTGACATGCTGACACGATTGTGATGCATACGGACCCATATGATGGACAAAATCCAAGATGGCCGCCATTTTTCCAAGATGGCTCCAACAAGCTACTTTTTTATATAAAAACTGACTGAGTTGGCCGGTTTTGATAATCTCGGTGTTGATTTATATGTTTCTTGATATGCTAAAAACGATGGTGATATAAACGGACACATTTGATGGCAAAAATCCAAGATGGCAGCCATTTATTCAAGATGGTCGCCAAAAGCTCCTTTTTTATATACAAATTTACTGAGTTGGCTGATTTTAATAATCTTATTAGTGTCAATTTAAATGTTAATTGATATATTTAAAAGGATTGTAATACAAACGGACCAATATAATGGAGAAAATCCAAGATGGCTGCCACTTTCCAAGATGACCACCAAGGCTAATTTTTTTAATAAAAGTTGGCTGAGTTTGCCGATATTTATTATCTTGCTGCGATTTATATGTGACCTGATATGCAGAAGACGATTATGATACATACAGACATTATAGAATGGCGAAAATCCAACATGGCGGCCATTTTTCAAGACGGTTGTCAAAAAGCATTTTTTTATTTGTTCAACTGACTGAGTTGGCTGATTATAATAAGCTTTGCACTGATTAAAAGGTTTTTTGATGAGCTGAAAACTATTTTCATACAAATGGATCTAAATAATGGTAAAAATCGAACATGGCGGCCATTTTCCAAGATGGCGTAGCTAGGGGATAAAGGAGGGATTAGCCATCTCTCCCTAGGGAAATCATGATTTCACTTTTTCATGTTTTGGTAAAGGCTGCTACCTTATAGGAAATTGCCCTAAAACTTTGTTTGCCACCCCTCTCATCATTGGTAGTCCTTTGGTTATGCCTCTGGACTTTTGAAATGAATGAGTGACAATAATTGTACGATTTAAATCATTATGAACGCGCTAAGGGTCCTTATACATTTTGGTTCACCAATATTTTTAAAACAATTGTGCTACGCACAAACCAGCAACAATGCCGTGCATCGTCCCATTCCCCATTTTGGAAAATGCTGCCTATGCCCTGAACCTGTGTATATCAGCAGAAAATCAATCAATTGTAAAAACTAATTTCAACGTGTTTGGAGTCCATTTTTCATTGAATGAGTTGTTTCCCCCACATCCCGGTTAGCATGTCCAAATCTCCACCTCCACCCTCCCATCCCCCATTACGCTCATAGCCTGAGACTGGCAACGCCATGGTCCTTTTTACGATACATACCCAAACATATCTTGTAAGAGTTTTGTCTGTTATTTGCTTCTCTGTAATGATTCAGTTTGGGTTGTAAGTATAATTTATTACACATTGACTCGGACACTAGTCACCCAGCTATCACCTATATGGATCCAATTATGTCAGTCTCTAAAACATGTAATAGCCCACTCCAGGCTCATCATTTCTTCGAGTATGATGACCATTCATGGTGTACAGATAAACTGCTAATTTGACCAACCATTTGCAAGTAGTGCAAACTCAGGCCCACTTCAATAAGATAATGGGCAAGCAAATTGAACGTATCCCAGGAAATGGATGAACCCCTAAAAGAAAGTAATATGCAATAAACTAAGGATCTTTTATATTTACACTGATATGTACAGATCATGCTTCTGGAATGGTTCAAAGGCATGGGTAAGGGGATGGATATGCAGACAGCATAATTATGTTCTTTATATCTATCATACGTCCTAGACACTAGATTTAATAAATGTTATGGAAATCTATTTTTCGAAACTTTTGAGAAATAAAAACTGATGCCTTTTATTTGTAATAGTAATATTTTGGACCATGGTTCCCTGAAAAAATAAAGGCTGACATCGTCAAAAGGAGGAGCGGCCGGTGCGACCAGTGTCGGTGTCCATCTATACAATGTGGCATATCGAAAAGTAACGTGTGATACTATAATAGTGGTATTAGACCCCTATGACCCAAAGCTGTAAATGGAAGCTGCAAAAATCTCTACAGTTTTGTTTGGTATATAGAGCGGTCCATGGCGTAGCCAGTATTAAGCCAAATGCCAACTGAGGAGGGGTCGGAAGGTAGTTTAATCTGAACATGTGAATTGATCTGGGTGTATAAAATGCTGTTTTATGCATACTGTACATGAACTCCCAATTTATTAATGATTAAAATCGTATTATTCTCTTAATAAACATGTTAGGCATATATTCAGGGGGCCAGGGGTTAGGACGGACCAGGATGAGGTAAAGAGATCGTTCCGGGTTAGGGAATAGCAATGAAGGAGCAGCCTATAAAAAAATCAAGAACAAAAGACATTTCATGAATTCATTACAGAAAGAGGGGTTATATCCGAGGTGTGGGGGGGGGGGGGGGGGGCACTTAAATTTGTTGACGGGGTGTGCCTCACGGATATGGGGGAATAAGGGCTGACTACAAGCAAAACATATAGGGTATTTGGAGCTACAAAAACCCATAAACGGGAGTTAAGAGGTCTAAGGAGAAGACTAAAACTACACAATACATGGACTTGGAGCTACCAAAGACCTACGGAAACCCTCAATTGGTGGTCCAAGGAGCTGACTAGAAGAAGAATAATGGACTCGACGCTAGTTAACTACCTAGCCAAGTCATTCCGGGGGTCTATGGAGCGGCAATTTTTGAAAATCTGGTATCTTGAGAGTGGCAATCGGGTGTGAAAACGGGGGTTTTGTAAGCGGGGGGGGGGGGGGGGTTATATAGCCCTATTTCCCTTACCTACGCCATTGTTTAGGTCCTTGTATAACACAAATGTTTTCAGCACATCAAGAAACATATCAAAAGACACCGGGAATATCAAAATTGATCAATACAGTCAATTTGTATATATCAAAAGTAGGTTTTGGACGTTCAGCTTGTAAAAGGTCGGATATTTTTGGATTTTAGCCATAAAATGAGTTAAATGTATCAGAATCGTTTTCAGAATCGTTTTCAGCATTCCAAGAAGCAAAATTCGACCCCAGGATTATTAAAATCGGCATAATCGTAAATTGTTTACATCAAAAATCAGTTTTGGGGCGGCCATCTTGGAAAATGGATGCCATGTCGAGTTTTTGCCATCGGTTTTAGCATATCAATACACATCGAAATTGACACCAAAATAATTGAAATCGACGAACTCAGTCAATTTTTATATCAAAAAGGAGCTTTTGGCGGCCATCTTGAATAAATGGCTGCCATCTTAGATTATTGTCATCAAATGGGTCCGTATATATCACCATCGCTTTTTGCATATCAATAAACATATAAATCAACACCAAGATTATCAAAACCTGCCATCTCAGTCAATTTTTATATACAAAAGTAGCTTTTTGGGGCCATCTGGGAAAAATGGCGGCATTCTTGGATCTGGGCCATCATATGGGTCCGTATGTATCACCATCGTGTTCAGCATGTCAATAAACATATAAAACGACACCAAGATTATTAAAATCGGCCAACTCAGTAAATTTTTATATCAAAAAGTAGCTTTTTGGCGGCCATCGTGGAAAATGGCCGCCATCTTGGATTTTCGCTTGTCTAAGTGTTTTTTTTCTAAAAAGTGCCCCTAAAGTAGTCTGCATACGAAGTATGTTGCTTGTATCAATTTTGAACGATTTCCATGATATTTTACACTTATCTGCTCTACTAAATATCATGCACAATACAAACAAGTGATACAGGCCTACACTCTCAAAACACTGGTAAAATGTTCATGTATTAAAACTGGTTGGTTAAAAAAAAAACAATTGTTAGTTAAAGTGACATGGTTGGTTAAAAATGGAGTGTGTTAAAGATCGTTCTGCATACGTTGGTTAATGATAGTGTGGAATTACCGCCGTTCGAAGTTGGTTAAAAGTTTTTAACATGTGACATGAAATTAGCCAATGAGAAACAAAGGATCGCAACAATATTATTTCGGCGAGAATTAAGCATCATGGAAGCTATAGAAAAAAGCTCAAGCAGTTGGGTTTTGAATTCCTCATTAAAGTGTTTGCAGGTAAGCCAAACAAAAAATTACTATACCAATCTACTGATTAATTTTTCTAGTACATTTGAAACCGTTAACATTCCCACAATATTTTGAATAATGTGTTAAAATCGCCGTGACGTGACCGCCAATTTCCTCATGCAGCCTCGGGCAAATTCCCAGTGATTGATGCATGCATGCAGCGCGTGCGCTGCCAGCCGGACTAGTCTGCAGCAGCATTACATACATCATGACCAGGCAGGGAATCGGCAATCATAATGGCGTAATGTATTCCTGTTTTTGATTGGAATCTCAAGTGTACAGTATCTTTCTGTTGTAGGATTGCTTAACCACATGTATCCATTGTATTTTTGAAAAATTATCTCTCCATTTCACAACAAAAGAATCCTTTTCTCACCCTACCATTACTTAATTGTGGGAATTTTAACGGTTTCAAATGTATTATAAAAATTCATCAGTAGAATGGTATTGTAAATATTTGTTTGGCTTACCTGCAAACAATTGCTGGTTGGTTAACAAAATTAACCAACAGTTGTTTACATAGATGAAAATGTAAGCAACTGTTAGTTACTTTTATTAACCAACCAGGGATGGTTAAATTTATTTATCAAATAATTGATTTAAGTTTTACTAAATAGTTGGTTATAATTGTAACCAACTAAGGTTGATTAGAAAATATTTAACAAATAATTAGTTAAAGTTTTAATAAATAGTTATATAATATTGACTGGCCTTGAGTGGCACATAGTTGGAGTGGCATATCAGAAATATTGCACTCGCTAGGATCATATTGTACAAGTCGAAGACGAGTGCCATATGATCATAGCGAATGCAATATTTCTGATATATCACGAAAGAACAAGCCAGTCAATATTATTATTATTATACATAATATCCAGACATGCCAGAGGAAAACATAAATAAACAAAACTAGCATCTCAATCAGTCTTGTTCATTGAATAAGACCAATGCATTGAATCTCAAATTACTGATCAAACATTTTCAACCCATGAAGGGTCATTGCGCGTATTATAGCAGAGGTATTCATACGTCATAATTAGACACGCGCAAATCCATTCATACGTCATTAATAAACGCGCGTATGAATTTGCGCACATACGCGCTGGATTGAATATTCCATAGAAGTAGTATATAAATAACTAGAAGAGAATCTACGCACTGCGCGGTAAATTCAATCGAAATCCTTCCAGTAGAACAGACGTGTTGTTATATAAATGCTGCGCAAAATGTTTCTTTATTCGACCTTCCTTTCAAATTTACTTTCGGATCGCGCAATCTCCGTAGAAAGCTTGACAACGCTGCGCGTGCAAGGATGCTAATACGCGCAAAATTGTTCATCTTCACACACCCATTGTGACGTAAATTACGTCATACCAGTCGATATAACGGCGTTATATCTAATGTATGACTTAATTTACGTCATGTTGGTCAATATAACGCTTCTCATCCTTGTAGCGATGGTCACGTGACAGCATTTTTACCAATCGCACACCAGTATCTATATAGGTCATATAATATCGTCTGATATTGACTCGCAAATACACATGCTGCATAATACACGTTACGATGATAATATCATAACAATAATGACCGCTATGAAAGACAAACCCGAAACGGAAACAAAATACATGATGTATTGAATTGAAAAACTGGCCTGTATGTGTACTGATTGGCTATTATTGTAACCAACTAAGGTTGATTAAAAATATTTAACAAATAATTAGTAAAAGTTTTAATAAATAGTTGGTTAAACTTGTAACCAACTAGGGTTGGTTAATCTTTTAACCAAGAGTTGGGAGGTTCACCTGGAAACCAACTGTTGGTTAAAATTGAAACCAGTTGGTTAACTTTGTTTTGAGAGTGTAGTGAAAGTGAAAACTGTTTTCAGAGTTTTAAATAGTTTGTAAACGTTTACATGGTTTATAAACACAATTTGCCTCGGAACACACAAATATCGCTTACCTTCAATTGAAATTGAGTAAAAAGTAAATATTTTAAGGGGAAAATTATATATCAAAGTAGATCAGACTTCATGAAATTGGCCTGGGAGGGAAAAACCTGATTTCCGAGCACTTGAAATCTGCTTTCCTGGGAAAGCATCTCGGCTCCCATACATGAGTAGGCATCTTGGGGACCGAGAAATGTCGATCACCGAAGTAAAGAGGTAAATGGTTTGAAAATAAAACATAATGTTTTCTATCAGATTCAAGTCAACCGCATTATACGCTCAATTGCAGAAGCCTTGAAAGGGCACTCGTTAATTAGTTAACTAGTATACTGACGGTGTGCATTAAAGTACCGTCAGCGTTTCTGTGATCAATACTACTAATGTACAGATATTATGAAACATACATTTTGTATAACTATGCAACAATATTAATGAATTAGTCTAGATGCTTTCGGTTAATTTCCCAATACTTATATTTAGCTATACAGGGGTAGTTAAGTTTTGGTACATATTGTGCTGCATGAAGTAACAAAATTTGTGCAAGATAATGAAAAACTGAGTGTGCAAATTGAATTAGCATACAACTTTAATGACAGAGTTAACAATATTTCATTAAAAAAACGGTTCAAAACGGCTAAAATATCAATAAGTCTATCTAAATTGAATAAATCCGGAACCCATATTGATTATTATGATTGCCCTAACAAAAATGGCTCTTTTTGAATGATAACAAGCTTTTTACTCATTCGTTATTAATTTCAGATCCCTTTCGATCATGGTGGAGTTAGAACTTTTGCTTTAACTGATTGTGCAGATATTGGTTTCTAAGGTTAAATCGCATTTAGACTGTACTACCCCTTTAACATTAATATTAAATACATATTTAGCAAGGATAGTCGAATCAGAGTATACGTACATATGTACTTAATATACTGCAGTTACAATCTCAAATTATCCCATTAGAGTTGTGTAGTTTTAATAAGTGCTCATAAACAAGTATCTTTACTAGAATGAGTATAGGGATTTGATGTCAACTCTATCAGAGATCAAGAAAAATTAAGAGTAAAATACACATTATGATTTCCTTACATGAATAAAGTAATACAGGAGACACAAGTCACTACTTTTGCTTGTTCTATGTTATTGTTCGAGAGTGATGTATGCTTACCCGTAACATACATTGATGATACTGTCATGCGCAGATGCAACAGTCTATTCCTATCTGGAAAATGGATCCTGATCCAAGCAGCGTTGCTAACCGATATTACGTCACTAGGAAGCTTGTACCCGCTAAATCTTGCAAGTCTGGTGTCATGGTCGATGTGGGATCCATCACCGATCTCCAGGATCTATGCGTGGGCTTTCGAACAAGGGTGTTCGAAGGAGATGTTGATTCGGTGATTGAGCGACGTGTTGAAGATCAGCGAAGTCCATTCTGAGGTCGTTGTGCCAATAGTTATCGTTGAATCCAAAGACTCATCCATTTCGGTAGATATAACGAGACTGGATTTCTCAGGAACAGAGTAATGATCTATAAAACAAAAGGATGTAGTACAGTTTGCCCCAGTAACGTAAAAATAATGCTATTGTGCTTAATAAACAAACAAAATGGGAAAGTAGGGAAATCTACATTGTGTGTTTTCTGGGTACAACAATGCGACATTTCATGTTGGCCATATAAGTAGATAAATAACCATTATGTTGTTTTATAGATCAAATATTTTTGTTTAGATTTTGTTCACATTTCACTGGTAATGATGTATCGAAAATAACATGAGTGATTCCATTATCCTCAGAAACCCCGGGGGGGGGGGGGGGGGGGGGGGGTACTCAGATTATAGTCGGACGGGGGTGTGCGGCTGAGACCTCCAAACCCATACCCACATCTAAGGGTCCTTTTGCGAAAAATGGACCCATGTCTAAGGATTTGTTTTCCCCTGCGGCGCATGTTTTGGGTGTATTTCCCACAAATTTTGTGGTTTTAAGTTAGCGAGCGTAGCGAGCTTGAAAAAATTTGCAATTTCACATCCGCAAATCCCAAAATCCTGTATAAAAAAGGGGAAATATGAAAAAAAAGGACCCATGTCTAAGGATTTTTTTGATGAAAAGGGGACCCATGTCTAAGAATCTTTCTTGAAAAAGTCACCCTTCCCAGCGGCACATCCCCGTATACCCAATATACGTGAGTACCCCCCCCCCCCCGGGTCAGAAACAGGTTCAACATTTGTGCCCGGGGGGGGGGGGGGTACTCACGCATATTGGGTATACGGGGATGTGCCGCTGGGAAGGGTGACTTTTTCAAGAAAGATCCTTAGACATGGGTCCCCTTTTCATCAAAAACATCCTTAGACATGGGTCCCTTTTTTCATATTTCCCCTTTTTTATACGGGATTTTGGGATTTGCCGATGTGAAATTGCTAAATTTTTAAAGCTCGCTACGCTCGCTAACTTAAAACCACAAAATTTGCGGGAAATACACCCAAAACAGGCGCCTCAGGCGAAAAAAAATCCTTAGACATGGGTCCATTTTTCGCAAAAGGACCCTTAGATGTGGGTATGGGTTTGGAGGTCTCAGCCGCACACCCCCGTCCGACTATAATCTAAGTACCCCCCCCCCCCCCCCGGGCATTTGTGGTACTAATGCGCGGAAAATGACACCGACACATATTCATTTAAAGCTATTCACTTACAATATACTGACATTACAGTGGTTAGGACAGTTATACACAATCCTGTGTAAGTGGTAATAGTCCTTTCTTTATGTTTGCACCAAGATGGTTAACTAAGTATCATGGAATTAATATTGAGATTTTAATTGAACAACATATCTATGTATATCTAACTAATTATTCCATGATTTAACATTTATTTGATTAGTGTCATAGCAATGTAGTGATACATCAGTGGTGAAAATCGTATAATTAATCAAAATCTGTCCCGCCCTTTTTTGTAAAAATATGGAACGAAAGCTTACGAGTCGTATTTAAAGTCTGACGCCTGAAAGCACGCATCCGTATGGAGAACCCTGTACTCTGAGTAACATAATTGCTGGTAAACAGTATCTTGAATGACGACGCATTTGGAGTGAGCTCATCTTCCAAGCTTTCTGGTTCGTGAACACCGCTAAACCTTTTCCACTTGTTACAGAAGTCACCCCCGATGGAAAAAGTGTCAACACCGTCCCCAAAGAAGAGAAAGTCGTTGTTCTGTTGTGTGTTGAAGTGCTCTACATTGACTGATACAGACAGTCCTTCAGGAACACGTATGTCCCATGAAATGAATGCATCGTTTGGATAGTTGCTTGGGTAGTTTGGCGTTTGAATAGACAGCTGTTCCCTGCCCTCATCCAACACTATAGTAGCTGTAATGAAAGAAAGTGGTGATGTTTTCCTACATTACAGTACACCATCCACCGAGTACACCGATCGGCATTCATCATGTGTGTCAAGTATATCCTTGTTTAAACACTAATGTATTATAGGGGTCTAGTAACTTTGTTGGCATGATCAAAGAGTACAAAATGGTCGGGAGAATGTGAATTATTTATATTTTTATATTTGATATGTCCTCTGACTTTTAAAATGTGTTAACATTGTACATTAAATGGATCTTATATGGCAGAAAAAATTAGCAAAATGTATATTCATATACCCTTACTAATTACACTGACTTTGTCAACAGTTATGACTATCCAGTCGATATTTAAAATCCGAATCCTTCAATCGTTAACAAAAAAACCTGTTCGATGCTGATATTAGTTTTTCGGCTAGAGTTCGGTATGAGAGAACCTGTACATTTATTAGATCAGTTTTTAAGATTATTAATATGTTAGATCACTTCATAGGGATAGTTCAGTTTTAGACAAACTGACTTCTATAAATCTCAATTTGTCGGTTATCAATAAAAAAAACTACATTAAAATGTAATGATGATTGAATGATACATAACATACAAACGGCTAAATTTCAGGGCTGTGAATGAATAATGAACATATATGCAAAGTGATATGTGCTTACTCATTGCACTGACTCTGTACACGGTTACGACTTTCCAGTGGATAGTTTAACATCTGAACATTTCAATCGTAAAATAAATCCCTTTTTTTTTACAAAAGGGACATTCTGAATACTTTAACTTGTCCTCTGATTCTATTGTTAATACGAAAACAACAAGGTATAACGTAACTGCTTACGTAGATTTTGAGGATAGATCCCTTAAGCATAATTTTGTTGTGTTAAACGGATAGTTGAGTTTTGGTACAGAGGGCGCTGCACGAACAAAATATGTGTGTGAGGCTGTATACAAAAACTAATTGTATAATTTAAAAGAGCATACAATTTTAATGACAAAAATAACTTTAATTGATAAAAATCGGTTCAGAAACGACTGAAATTTGCATAGCTATATACCCATTTGTATTTATAATTGTAGGGCCCCACAATAATTCAATAATTTCCCGTTAACCAAAACAAAGAAAATGCTTACACATCTCAACCGATCACAAAATATGTTTTTAAAATAGTTGTTTATGATCTCTTTATTTAATACAAATTTTAAGGAAACACCTCATGCGCAATTTTGTTATTTAAACATGTTTTAACCAATGAGTTTTTAGAAAGAGTCCTTTTTAGTCTTAACGGCTCGTTTTATATGATAAAAGGCTTTTTACTATAGTTCTGTGTAATTTTGTAATCCTTTTGAGCATGGTGGAGTGATAACTATTATTATGTAATGTAATAATGCAGGTTTTGGTTAATAACATTTTGTTTGACCAAAACTGTACGCTCTATACCAAAACTCAACTATCCATTTAAAGTATTCGTATGAAACATTATTTTTACGATAACGATTATTGGGAAAGTCGTGTAAGTTCTATCATTGAACAAACAAAGTGCTACGATGAAAATAACATTAATTACGTATAAATAATGTTTATTTCTGACATGATATGAATACAAGAGAAAACCGCTCTTGACTTTCGCATGCTCTTATTGTGATTTTACATACCTGCCGCAGGAGTTGAGGTGATATCGACTTCGAGCCTGTAACCGTAATAACGCCATTATTCGGCCACATATTTATTCAACAAATTCGTAGATATTGCGAATTTTAGACCATTGGATGAGTTATTAACTTAGCATATTAATAATGCAAACATCATATATAAAATACAAATACAAGACATGCACATGTTACGGTGTCAATAAGAAGGAAATGCAAGGCGAAATGTTTATTGTATGGTGCCGAATAATAGCGGACTACGGTGAGACTGTTGTACCGCTTGTTATCCATTACCTGGTCCCCATCAATCTTAACTCCACGTATCAAAACTCTAAACTGATAGTATAATTCAAGACCAGTCACCCTGCTTCGTAACGATAAACATACCGCGATTCAACTTTTTATAGAAATATGCACATTTTATACTCTCCGTGATAAGGAATTATATGGCGATATCTTTACTGAACGGTGCCGAATAGTAGCGGTATACGGTGATGTCCCGTATACCGTTTGTCATCCATTACACGGTCCCCGTCAATCTAAACTACACGTGAAATACACTCTAAATTGCTAGTATACAAAACGATAAATCACCCTGCTTCGTGACGACGTTAATACCGCGATGAAATTGTATATACTAATTATGCACATTTTATACTCTCAATGAGATGGAATTGTATGGCGATATCATTACTGAACAGTGCCGAATAGTAGCGGTATATGGTGATGTCCCGTTTGTCATCTATTACTTGGTCGCCGTCAGCTAAACTTCACATGTCACGAACTCTAAATTGCTAAAATGATACAAGACATATCACTCTGCTTTGCCGTGGATTAAAGTGCATATGTTTTATTCCAAGATTAGAATGTTAGATTCAACACGGTTAACGTAGGGCGTCAATGAATCGAACATTTTATTGGTGACCATGTATTGGTTCATTGAGGGGATACCAATAATTATACCCTCTTTCTTCCAACAGTCGGTTGGAATCCTAGCTTCATCATTTTAACATAACATTACGCATTGTTAGAATTTCGTTCATAAATCTTTGCAGATCGTATTTAACAATTTTTGATTTTGAGATCCCAACAAACTAATTGTATCATCCGTTTAGATAATGTAATTAAAATTGAAGAAGTTACTTAACATATCGAGACCATGTTTTAGACTATATGCGGTATACGAATGTACCCACGCATCATTGGATATGGACATTACATCGCTTGGTGTTAAGGCTACATTGTTACTGTTTAACCGAACTAAACGTGTGTTTTCTCCAACGGATAAACCATCTCCAATATCCAAACCAAAATGAAATGATCTAAAGTGGAATCGTATTCTTCTGCCCACAGATGTACTGAAGGTCCACCATGGGTAGGTATCTCCGGCCTGTTGAGCGCTCACCACGTCACTTTTTGTCAGGGTAAAGCTACTACCATCTCCAAGGAGGCGATGCTCTGAAAGAGAATAACATGACAATTACAATTCATTTCATGAATAAATAGTTATATAGAATAAGCGATATAATGATATGGGCAATTTGTATATGACGATTTCATCGTATACATTACGGAAACGTATAGTACAATGATGCTTTATCATGCTTAGGGTTTTTGTTATTTTTTTATCAAGACGTAGTTGTACATATTTAAGCTGTTCTATCATTTTGTTTTTTATTTCAATGTTTTTAGAAGGTCTAATCGCAATGATCTTGGACTGGTTAACGATTTCTGTATTGGTTTTGCACAGGACCATATAACACATCGAATCACAATACTAGACAAGTAATGTTGATTTGAATTGTGTAATAAAGCATGTTACAAGCTTGGTACATGTATCTTTTTTCGTATTACATCCTTTATATTTGAATAAATATGAATGTATATTAAGTTGTATGTTATAAAAATGATATTCATCTTTGTAGGCATTGCCCCTTTAAACAACAAGGATTGGTGAGTTTTAAAACAGTAAATACATTCTTTAAATTGAAAGTGATAATTTTAAACTTATTATATTGCAAATATACCATTTTATTCAATCTTTATTGTGATGGCTCTTGGATAAATATTGTTGTATCATTTGACTGTTGTGTACAAGTTCACCGCTGAAATCATCGAAATACATAGTCTAATAAAAATCAGGCGACAGTGTAGAGAAAACATGCAAACTATGTTTACTTAAACGTCGTTGATAATTAACACAAATGTTTAGTAATGTATCTATTCAAAACTTGTCATGAGTGTTACAACTAAAATTAAATGTATTTTAGAAATAACCCTTGGTACTCACCTTGAAGCTGACATGACGATGCGTTGAAGAATGTGGCCAGCCACAGAACAAAAAACGGCAAAAAATTAAATTTTGTCTCGGCCATATTCACATTTGCTACGAATCTTAAAGTCACCGAACGCCTGGATTGTTTGCCTCGGCAAATATGTTATATATAAGAGGGAGAGCAACGAACCAAACTGAAATATTTATAGTCGGCAAATCAGCAGCTTATGACGACTTCTGCAAAAACTAATGAAGCACGTGTCTATTTATTAAGAAAGGTCGAATCTTAAATGTTGTTCGTCGCTCCTACTGCGATCTCCGGCCAATATAGGCTCCGCCCATTGCTCGAAAATTCGATCTATGATCAACGCCCACGCTGTGGTATAGCGGTGGTCAGTGTATTTTTGAGGGATGGGGGCGTTTTTCATGCACTTTTCATTTGCCTGATGTAATTCAATTACATCTTTGTAGCAACCGCAAATAGTTTAATTAATGAATTATTATTTGTGTGTCTTGTTTAGGTGTCAAATATAACATGTAGATATTGAGTAAAAAATATGCACGTTATTATTGAGTTATTCGGGTCTGGACATGCGATATATATACTCCGCAAAAGAATAAACGGGACACTTATTTAAAACAGAATATCTCATATTTATATACGATATAATATATGTTATCGTATATCAAATTAAAGATAAAATGATCCTCTTCAATATTGGCATAATATCTAGATGGAATCATTCATGCATGGCTTGTCACGGTCAATTAACCCACCTCAAGGTCTGTTTTCAAAAAATAGCGACAAATGAAAACCCATTCACCATATAAATGTTGATAAGCATATTCTAAAAAGCTACATTTATGACATGGCATAATTTTGTATTACAAATGTGATAGTTTTTGTTTTCATCTCAATAATAAAGTATAAATTAAGACAAATTGTGAACGTTCAAGGTTTTGTTTTCATCCAAATGTAACGAAATGGGAATTCCATGGCAAAGGTTTATTTGTCGAACCCACAGTTTGTGCACTTATTTCAGCATAAAACTTGGAATAAACAACCTGATGTCACCCTTGGTCAACCGTTTGGGTAGCCTCTTACATGTAATTTATCTAGGTAACTTTGGTTAAAATTGCAGGGGACACATTAAACAGACAAGCTTTATGCCTCAAAGAAAGACCAGTTAATGTTGATGTTCTCATAACCTGGCCCTGTTTTATTTGAAAATGTGTATTTTTGGAGTTTGTTCATGACAATAAGATTACATAATGTCATAATTGACTTGCCCGCACACCTTGTTTTAAGCAAACACTATTTTTTGAAAACAGGCCCTTGCTATTGTTAATTGACCATGGCAGTTCATGCATGAACGATTTCGCTTTTAATTAATACCCTGCCTGTAGAGGACTAAATTCCTTTTAATTTGATATGTGATAATGTACACTTTATAGAACATAAATATGAAATATTAACTTAAACAAATGTCCTGTTTTTTTTTTGCGGAGTACAATAGAACTTTATTGATATTGTAGTAGGGCCTAGTATTATTATAATTATTATCATTATCAATTAGTATTATTTTGTTAGCGTTTTCTTCAAAGAGAGAAGATAAGGCGATTTTCAAAAGGTGTGCATGTAGCCCGACTTTCAAATAAACATTGTGTTACGATTTACATTACTCATATCTCTCAGTCAGATGACTGTCAGTACGTACCGTGTAGAGGATAATGTCTTCATTTAAGAGGATTTGGGGTGCTTTGTCTCATAAAATATTTTCCATAGGCCTGGGGGAAGGGAGGGGGGGGGGGGGGCACGCACTGCCCCAATGCCAGCCTCATTGGCTACGCACCGCCACCCCCCCCCCCCATGCCTATGGACAATTTATCTGAGACAAAGCGCCCCAACCCCCCCCCCCCCCCCCCCCCCCCCCCCATCCCGTCTTCAAGTGGCTACGCACTGCTTCCATTCAGTCTCAATGTTCCATATTCCCTTTAACATTACCATTCAAGCATCATTGAACTATAACTGTAAATATATGGCAGTTTGCAATGTTTTAATAAATTACTACAACTGTGACTGACGAAATCTGTATTGCAATAATAAGCATTGTACCAAATAAAGTTTCGCATGTTTACCGTTAATGGTTCGAAACGTTGCTGCATTACCAGCACATTTAAGGGTGCAATGTGCACTTACAAGTGTGTACACATACATGCTGTGGGGTGAACAAATGGTGCCGATACCCACATCATGGTTATAAAATTAGCCCTATTGGGACTGATTTTGCAGCAGCGTTGTGTACACCGATTGTACCATTATTTATTATTATGTGATTGAAAAGAGCAAAGGAAATGGGATTGCAACGGGATTCGAACCCGAGACATTCGGATTGCTAGACAGGTTCTTTTCCAACTGAGCTATATAGAAAACCCTATGACGGCGTTCCTCTATAAAACCCCTTAATTCTTCATTTGCTCGAGTGGTCAGAATCTATAATAAACCTGACAAAAACCCGAAGGATGAAAACCAACTTGGGGATATATGCGAGGGATCATCAAAGTGATGCAGCTTTTTCTAAAGCTGTTTTTTTTATAACTATAATTTCTAATCATTACATAAACAGGTATTTTAGTTGTGTCTGTACAAATGTCGATCAAACAAAGTTTTTTTCTGTGTTTGAAATAATGTGCTTTTTTACTGAAATATTTCACAAAGTGTTTGTTACACAGCCTATTTTTTTTTTTTCGGAGCGTCTTCTCAATTATCTTTATCCGAGGAGGAAGTGTTACTCTAATATGTAGGTTATATTCCTCTACAAGGGAAATGGACTTCTGGTCAGTCATAAATTGCTGCAATGAAGTCTACTATTGTTATCTGATGTAACATTATATTTTCCCTTATACAAGCAATTACATAGTCTATATAGGTCAGTCGTTAACTGATGCATATTTGTTTAATGTCATGAAATATAATTTCTAGCGAAACTAGACAATCTTCATTTGGAAACCGGATCATCACAATTTAATTCTGTGTTCAAATACATAACTAGCTTTTTTTCATGAAAGCCCTCTCAACCAAAATATTGGAAGGGGAACTGATACTCTAATAATGATATTTATATTCCTCCCCATGTCAAACATACTTCCCGATTGGTCTGCACTTATGTCTTACTTTCATATCTTATGTAACATGATATCTTCCCTAATTCAAACATATAGAGAAAATGACAAGAATTATGTTGTGATTAAAAGAAGGCAAAGAAAATGGGATTCCAACGGGATTCGAACCCAAGACATCCGGATTGCTAGACCGGTGCTCTTCCGACTGAGCTATAAAAAAAAAACCTTGCACGGTGCTCGTCCCCAAAACTCATTAATTCTCATTGTCTAAATGGTCAGAGGCTATTGAAAACCTGACATAAACCCGAATGATACAAATCAACTCGGGGATATATGCGAGAAATCACCGAAGTGATACAGCTTTTTATAATAATTAACTCTGTTATAATAATTAACATATAGAGAACCTGACCAGAAATATATTGTGATTAAAAGAAGAAAATGGGATTTCAACGGGATTCGAACCCGAGACGTCCGGATTGCTATACCGGTGCTATTCCGACTGAGCTATAGAAAACCCTAAGAAGGCGTTTTCTTTGCTTTCTGTTGAAAACTTTTAAAACTCTAACACTAATCGAGTTGTATTAGAACTTTGTTGAGTAAGATTGATAAGGGGCGTTCTGTCATAACATCGCAAAATTGAGTAATGCACGCAGTAGGTGGTGCAGTTCTGACCCTACTTATTGTGTGTAGTTTTGCCGAATATCGGATAATGAATTTTAATTTTATGAAGAGTTAGACTAAACATTAAAAGAGATCTAATTTTGGCTTCTGCATTGCTCCTGAACTATAAACATGATTATCTCCGATGAAAAGCTGACTTAGCGTGCATGTCAGCCAACAGCCTGTAAACGGGATCAAAGAGCAAGACAAATTGTCTTACAAGGGGAACAATGTGAGGTCTGTCCACCCCCCCCCCCCCCACCCCTAACACAAGTACGCCACAGTTAACGGTGCACAGTTGTAATGTGATAAATACAATGTTCTATATATTAGTTAACTCCGGTTTATTTTGTTCATGGACATTAAACTCTGCATGGATATGAAAAATTGCAGATCCAATGGTATAGTATAATGGTTACATTGTTATGAAAAAATTAATGCTATTATCAGGAATATAGAGAAGTAAACTATGCCCTCACTCGGGTTAGCGTATACAATTATTCTATTATTTTCTTTCCTGATTAACGATATGTATATGGTCGATTCCAACGAAAAGTGTACACGGCCAGATTTTTAGGTTCGAATTTCAAACTGCTTTGATTTTTTAATCCTTTTGCACATGTTAAGTAGACATGTCAACCATAACTAGAAAAAAAGTGCCATCACTAATCTCTCCGAACGGCCAGGTAATGGCCTTGAGAAGTTAATGGTACATTTCCTAACGTTGCCTACGAATGCAGATGAATTACTTTAAAAATGTGATAATGGAACTCCAAATCAATCTGCTTCATGCAAACATTTGCTTTTATTTCATCTATAAGATGCTAATCATGGAATACATTCACATATTGTGTTTTAAACATCACTTTGTTATAAATTTTCAAGTTTGAATGTTTTATTAGTGTGTTGAGATTTTCCTGTCTTAAAAACATGAGGTTGTATCACTTTTCATAATCTCTTTAATAATATGTGAATCAGAATTATTTTCCACTATCTTAAAGAGTGGGAAATACCCTTTCCAAAAATATCAAATTTAGGTTTGTGCGCAAAAATATGACACATATACAATGTACGTGAAAAATAAGTATTCGTAGGCAACATGTAATTTACTTTATACGTAGGTAACAAAAACCTTTTATTCACAGTGACTGTCACGAAATATGGGGGTCCCTTGTCAGTTCTAAGTGAGATACGATCATACAAATGTGCTTACAATCAATTGGGTGTAAAAATACTTCTTAAACATTTACACTGACACCATAAGTGGTGTCCTCAAAACAAAATATATATTCAATGTGAACATTTGGACATTTAAACCTGACTATATATTTGAATTCCTAATGTTGATCGATAGTATCCACATCATTGATATTGCAAACATTATGTAAGAAAATGTTTAATCTGGAATTTCTAGGGATACGATACATTTGGGTAATACAGAAACGAATATTATAGTTTGTTCGTAGGTAACATTATTTTGTTCATATATCAAAAGATACATGTAGTAGGCAAAGTTAATTACTGTATTTTGACTATACGAAAAACAACTTGTATACCTATGGTCTGTAAATATATACTGTTCCTGACATAGCTATAAAAACACGAATTTGAGAAAGAGAGGGCATATATTTGTTTTGATATTTGGGTGAATCACTGTATAATATGTACATTAGCGTGCACATAAAATGGCAAACATACATTTGAAACGATTGCTCAAACGATGAGTGGTAATATATTATCTGTTTGATAAATGCAATAAAGGATCATTTGAGATTTCTAAAAAACAGTTCATACAGCGCTCTTATCATGTTCTTAAAGGGTTGAATATTTATGAAACACATTGGCCAATCCTGCATATTACTTAGTTTGATTCGAACCCTCCAATTTAATTGGAATGTTTCTAAGATTAACTCGTATTGTTTCCAGTTTTGTGTTTTACAGTATATTATTGTATTGTGCTAAAATATAAGGTTAATCTTATTATGTGCTACATTTATCAAGAATATTATAAACGAAGTTATTCTTGGAGATGTATGTGTACATTATGTAATGCTGCAATAATATTAATACAATCAAACGGCAGCATATGAAAACATCACAGCACGGCATCATCATTGTTTTCAATTACGTTATTTTACTTTTTAACAACAAAAATGGCCGTTAAATAAATCTTTATAGCAATCATAACCTGTTTAACAGTATCAATATTTCAGTGTACATGCTCTTGTTATATGTGATATAAATATTAAATAAAGAAAATGCTAATAGGTTGTATCATCTTATAGATGATATAACAAAAAATAATCGAATTTTCTATCTACCCAAGATACAAAAAGTATATATCTGAGGTAATGGGAGAACGGTTGGGATAAGGTACATGTATAGCTTGAAGTTAGGCGAAACATATTGATTGTTTTTCAATTCAAATTTTCGGAGGGGGTAAGAGTGTATTGTGAGATAAATAATTTAACAAAATTGAGCCAATGTATTACATGAAGCGCCATTTTATACATATCATTCTTACCATCTTTATATAGTATATTAAGACATCAAATGGTGTGTTCTTCGGTATTTTACCCACTTTATAAAGAGCCATATCTGATTCAATCTCTCGTGTGATTGGAATACGAATGAAAGTAATCGATTACGTCGACTTATCATGTGGTTTATATACAACTGTTCGTGCATACGTCAAAGTAGATACCATGTACACAGACTCCATGATATATGTTTTTACAAGGAAAATTTCATAGACAAAAATACCAAAATGCAATTCGAACAACCGCAATTGCTTTTTTGGGTCGAATGGGTTGATCATCTTGATGCAGATAGTGGGCCATCAGATGCATGTGGTTTTTAAACACTTTTTTGTATTAACCGATTAAAAAAATCAATGATGACATCATTATTTTTGTGTATTCGGAACTTTGTAAACAAAATAAATCATATTTTCAGTCGAAACTCTAGATGATGATAGCATCTGGTCGGATTTAGAAAGCGCACACTTATCAGGTTTATTGTGACATACAAATGGGCTTTAATATCCGAAAGTTTACTTTTTCTTGTTACCTACGAGTACATTTTACCTACGAATACAGAGTGTCCCCATGATAAAATGCCACATTAATGTTCTTATTAAAGCATTGACTATCGTTATTTTGATTTTAATATATTGCCAAAGGATGCCTTCGAATCATACACATACATTCAATTTTTAATATGATGATTACGCTTGTTTAACAAGGAGGAGAAGATCGTTTAATGTTAAATGAGGCAAAAAAAGTAACTTTTTTAACCTGGTGTGCTCGTAATCTAAATGCCCCAAAAATATGAACATTATAACGCATGAAAAGGAAATTTGTTTCATACCATAACACGCTCATTTTCTTTAAAAAGCCAAAATATCTACGTGATTTTGCCGTTTGAAATAATGTCAGTGCAGGAATCAAACTCCCTATGTCATGTTTGTATTCGTACGTAACGTTTAATTTGTTAAAAGTTACCTACGAATGCAACACATTTTGTTGAATATCTCGTAAAATCATTATTTGAAAACGATAAATCCTTGCACATATTAGCGTTATGCTATATTCCATCTGTTACTAAGTTATCTCTCACTAATCTACATACATATTGAAGCTACGACATGATGAAGTGTATACGTAGGTAATGCCATTTTTGTTACCAAACGGGCCTTTTCAGCTTTTGACATTTCTGACGGCTATACAATAAAAACACTAGGATTTTTGATAATGCATTTCAATAGCAGACACATGAGGGTTTAAGTTGAGCACACATTTTCAATCGTGTGATGAATTTTTCAATAAGGTTATGAGTGCTAAAAAATGTATTCGTAGGCAACGCTTAAAATTTACCACTAGGTAAAAAATCACCAAAAATCACATGATTGCCAGTTAGTTACAAAAACTCATATAATGAGTCCTGACATATGCAACAACTTCCCATGTAAAAATAAACCAATTCGTATCAAGTCTTCATTCTAAGATTTTAACCGCTCAAAAAAACGTTAAGAGATTTTTTTCAAAAGTGGTCAAAAATAGCATGTTTTTTGTTCCTGTAGAAAAAAATATAAATGCAATGGTCACAAATTTTGTATGGCGCGAAAGGTCTTGCCAAGATGCATCTGCTCAAAGAAAAATCGAGATTGTAGGACCTTTCAAAAAAAATCAAATAGGTCTGAACATGCCGTGTACACTTTTCGTTGGAATCGACCATATATGTATGTGCCGATGTTATGGATAAAAAACATGTTAAAGGATCCCAAACCTTTCTGTTTATGGACAATCTTGATTATAATGAACAACGGGAATGCAAACAAACATTATATAATATAGACACACACATATACACGCGCGCACACACACACACACAAACACACACACACACATACAGAAATACACGCGCACACACACACACACATACACCCTACACACACACACACATGTACAAACATACGTACACACATTCACTCGCACACATACATATACGCACACACACACACTAACACGCATACACACAAACACACACATGTACACACACAAACACTATTCCATATCGCATGACATGTTGCAAGGCATGCACTCTTGTCTATTTCCGATGTTCTTACACACATGACCGTGGTGGTGGATAATTTTGATTCAGGATTTTAGAAATTTGCAAAAAAGCAAATGTTTTGTTTAGTTTTTTTTAAATAGACTATTACAACACTATTACAACTTAAAAGGCATAGTACAGTTATTGTCAAAATAATTTTAGCATATCAAACTTCTCCGTTATCATTACAACCTAATACGTCACAATTCAGCCATGATAGAAACCTGATCATTTTCATTAAAAAATCCTAAACATGAAGCAGCGCCCATAATACACATCCAACCTTAACCACTTTTGAAAAAAATACCTGTGAAAATGACTATTTGTTATAGTAATGATCCGATAGAGAGATAATCAGAAAAGCCACTTTCCTTTATCGAAAACAAAATAATATGCAAATTTTCGGGATTTGTGTACAACCATATGGAAATATCAGTTTTCAGAAAAAAATATATATATCATTGGTAATTTAGGTTTTTTTTTTTTTGCTGGTAAAAATTATAGTTAGAAATAAAATACAATATCAAAAACAATAACATTCATAACTTAAACAAATTTAGAAAAATACATACTCAATGTTATCAAAACAATAGAAAACAAAGATAATAACCTGGCACTTCCAATTTTATTTGATATAATATTATTCTAAATGGTCTAAAGAATGTATGGAGTGACAACCGATGTTTAATCATCAAAAATATATGGTTTATGGCTTAGAATATGAATTGTATGACTTATTTGCATACATTGCCAGAAATATACAAATACATTTCTTTTTTTAATATTCAATTTCACATGACAGGCGTACAAACTACGGTTTGGTCTCTTAAATTCCTGTCAGACCTTTTGTGGTGGAAAGACAGGGAGTGGGAAGAGAATGATCATTCATCTCACAACAAGCTATGTGTGGCAAAGCGAATTATATGCAAACTCGACTGAGTTCTCATGATCGTGTGAAGTAAGGAGCAAGCCATCTTCTTTAGGCATGGGTCTCCATTTCGCTTGGAACTTCGTAAATATGGTGATCCGGGTCGTCATGTTCATCGGGACGGCGGTTGCTTCCTTCGAGAATCGTACAGGTGGCGAGATTCACGGATACCTTTGAAGACTTCTGAGCCATCTTCACAAGCTCTTTCTCTTCCGTTAGTGGAAAGAGGTACACTGCGTCATCAAATCCTTTTTCCGCATCTGAAACTGGGTCTTCAGGATTTGATTTTAGGCCTTTCGAGGCTTCATTTGCTGGAGATTGCCCTTCAAACATAGGCATGTATGTTGGTTGTTCGTTATCTCCTTCAGAGTGATCTGTGATTTTATGGTTACCCACCCTCTGATTCATATCACGTAGATGACTTTGTCGCTTCAGATGAGCCCATCGGATGAATATCAGTACAAGTATGGACGTTGACACACAGAACGCAGCAATAAATATTCGGGTAGTTACTCCAACATTGCTCGTAGCTGAAAAAACAACAAACATGCAAGTCTCAATTTGAACAATCTTTCACATTTGTTAGGAAACTTGATCAAAGTTAATGTGCTTACCAAGGCAAACTGTCATACAATCGAAAGGGAAATGAAGAACATATCAAATTGCTAAACATATGTTTCCTGTTGGGGACATTTAAAATCTATTGGGACATGTTTATTTATGCGACATTTTTTCGTTCTTACTGGTCTCCCTAGTATTTAAGTAAAGTACCCAGTCGGAATGCTCACATATCCATTGCATGCAATCCGGCATTACACTGGCTTCACCAGAATGAATTACACAGTTATATATATAAGACTATGAACGTTTTTTTCAGATACATTCTTACCACATTCTGCCGAGTTCGTTGTCCAAGCATTTGACACGTGACTGACCATGTTGACATTTAATTCATCGTTGGATCTATCCCGGGGGTCAATGGATGAGATGGACATGCCTTGGTTTGAAGGCGAAAGTGTTGTCAAATTGGAATCATTAGAGTCTGATTCAATCAGTGCCTTGGCATTGGACACTAGTTCCTCTGAAATGACAAAATATACAATCCATTATAAAGAATGTTAAAGGAGTCTTGTAGTTATGTTGCCTGTGCTGAAAGTGATAAAAAGTTGGGTAAAATGTGTATTGTTGTTGTCGCCTCTGACTCTTGAGTAAAAATGGCACGTTCAATCAATATTTCATGGGCGAGTAATAACGAGTAATAACGATTCTCAGTTGTATTCCCCAACTCATTGCATTGACTTTGTACACGGTTATGACTATCTCGTGGATAGTTTCAAATCCGAGCACTTCTATCGTAAACATTCGTTTCTTTCGAAAGATCAATTTTAATAACCAAAACCAGCTCCATGGTGCAACTGCAAACAGCACGACTGAGCTCCATTCTTCTATTAATAATACGTATTTAGATATATTCGTACCAGATATTGCCGAGCTCGTTGACAAAGCTTTGGTCGTATTGACATCGAATTCATCGTTGGATCTATCCCGGGGGTCAATGGATGAGATGGACATGCCTTGGTTTACAGGCGATAAGGTTGTCAAATTGGGAGCTTCTGAGTCTGATTCCAACGCGGTTCGGGCAGAGGATACGCGTTCCTCTAAAATGAGAAAATATCAAATCGAGAAAACACAATACAAAATCGAGAATAAGTACGTTAACAATTAATAAAATGTATAACAGTGTCTTGCATGGGTTTATCTTGATATAAGATGTTAACAATAGATTAGATCATGCTAATATCCTACACATAATTGTCTATCATCTCCTTTATAATCCCATGCGTCTGCTTACCTGCCGTAAAGCCGATCAAGAACCCGGATGCAGTGCCTTCTCCATCACTCGTGAATATCACAGTGAGAGAAGAGCCGTACGATGTCGCCTCTTCTTCGTCAAATGAATCACTAAGATGCTTCCATCCCGGCGAGCTCACAGCGAAGCTTTCGACGTCATCCCCAATATGGAGAACATCTGTATCTGATTCCATGTCGAATTGGAAGAACTGGATTCCGATAACGGAAGTTGCAGGGGCCCGAAGCAGCCACAAGTTGTAGGCATTGTTTGGATATCCGTCACCAAAGCGGGGGGATGATAGGAACACCTGGCGTCCGAGGGTTAGGATCTCTTCTGTATAAAACAACAATTTAGAGGTTGAATTTGTGGGGATGCTACACCATGTACACCGCGAATCGCCATTTTGAAATAGGTTAAGGAGTGGTCACATTGGACGCGAATCCCCACGACTGGACCCACGAATGCGGTGCGCATTGGTGCAAATCTGTGGCGGGCCGTTTAAACATTTGTTCCTGTTTCTTGATATCAATAATTTAATTATTGATATCAGTTTATTTCTTGATATCAAGTATTACCAATACAGAAAAGTATTTCTTGATATCAAGAATGCATTTCTTGATATCAAGAATGCATTTCTTGATATCAAGAATGCATTTCTTGATATCAAGAATTCGATTTCGTGATATCAAGAATTGAATTCTTGATATCAAGAAATAGGAATAAATGTTAAAAACGGCTTGCTATTGATTTGTACAAATGCGAACTGCATTCGTGGGTCTAGTCGTGGGGATTCGTGTTCAGTGTGACCACTCCTTTAGTGTGTGCGAACTGCGTAACTCTAAGCCAATGCATAACGTATTGTGATATCGAGTACATGTAACTGTGTTAATCATAGGTTTGTTCAGCTCGTCTTCTTATCACATAAATTCAAAATGAAACTAACAATGTGTACAGCAATCTTCGTTTTTCGTGTGGTAGTGATTTGCAGTATCATTACGTGGTAATTTACCCGATAAAGCAATTATACCAGAGATAAACCAATTTTCGTTTCTGACACGATTTAAAATAATGTCAGGTAGATCAAATAGGTTAAATGTTTTAAACTAATTATACATACTTATAAACAATTCTAAATTTAGGTTAGTGTTGTCTTACCCGTAACATTCATGGATGTAATTATCATCCGGACACGCAGATTTCTGTCCCTATCTGGGAAGTGAATCCTGATCCAGGCAGCGTTGCTCACAGATATGACATCACTAGGAAGAGTGCTCCCGCTAAATCTCGCCAATCTCGTTTCACGGTCGATGTGGGATCCATCACCGATTTCCAGGATATCGCCGTGGTCTTTGAAACACAGGTGCTCGAAGGAGATGTTGATTCTGTTATTGAGCGAAGTGTTAAAGATCAGCGAAGTCCATTCTGAGATCGTTGTGCCAATAGTCATCGTTGAGTTCATAGACTCATCCATTTCGGTAGAGATAACGAGACTGGATTTCTCAGGAACAGAGTAATATTCTATAAAAGAAAACGATGTAGTAAAATGTGTAAAGTTATGATAATGGCGATTTGCTCAACAAGCGAATTGTGTGGGTAGGTGGGGGATCTACCCTGTGTGATTACTGGAAACAACAACTAAACATTTCAATGTTGACCTATAAGTCCTAAATAATCACACCTTGTGAGAATTAGTGGCTATTTTCTCAAAAACAGTTATCACATCGCACTGGTAATGAAGTATCTAAAATTATGCGAGTGATTTGATTAACCTCAAAACAGACTCAACATTCCTGCCACTTATGCAAGGAAAATTACACCAACACATAGCTATTCCATTACACTATACTGACAAAACAGTCGATAGGACAGGGTTGTCAGTGAATAAATTTCAATTGAAAAATGCACCTCTTGTGAATTTAAATACTTATAATTCCAATATACTATAATTACTTTTTAGCACCATAGCAATATTTAGGCATAGAGAAATACGTATCCAAAGATGTCACTATGGTATCCTGTCCTTCTATGCAAAATGTTGAACGATATACTTACGAGCCGTGATTAAAGAAGTTTGCAAATTCCGAGGCCTAAAAGCACGCATCCGTATGGAGAACCCTGTACTCTGAGCGGCACCATTACTGCTGAAAATGATCTTGAATAACGACGCCTTCGGAGTAAGCTCAGTTTCCAAGCTTTCTGGTTCGTGTACATCGCTGAACCTTTTCCACTTGTTACAGAAGTCATCCCCAATAGAAAACATGTTAATACCATCCCCGAAGAAAAGAGAGTCTGGAAGTGTTATGCTGAAGTGGTCTACGTTGACCAATATAGACAGTCCATCCGGAACTCGGATGTCCCATAACTGGAATGCATTGTTTGGATAGTTGTTTGGGTAGTTCGGCGTATTAAGAGAATAGTCAATGTTCTCCAACAATGATATGACATCTGCAATTGAAAAGAAGTTGGGATATTTTCATAAAATACAGCATCCAACGAAGATTGCCTATAGGAATTTATCATGAGTGTCAAATAAACCCCTAGTAAACAAAACAAGCATTAAACATGTTAAAGCCAAAACAGTATACGGAAGAGGCCTGCACACACGAAAAAGAGAGAAACATATGTTTTCATCACTTCCCATGTACAAGTATAACTAACTTGTGAATGTAATGATTAAGACAACAACCTGCTTTAAAATTGACTATTCAAAGGGTTCGAAATAAAACAAAATGTTTACCAACAAATTGAATTTAAGCTAAGAAAGCGCACTTTTGCAAGACATGCGACCAATCACCAGCCCGGGTCTCCAGCCCACCGGGGAGGAGTGAACGGGTAGTAAATGTAGGCTAATTTTCACTGGCGTGCTGAGGGCGTGCATTGAAGTTCCATCCATATTGCTGCAATCAACAATACTAGATGCTGATTTGACGACACAAACATTTGTGTATATTTATTACAGCAATATTAATTAATTAGTTTAGCCAATACAGATGCTTTCCGTAAGTCGATTGACAGTTATCGTAAGCATTTAATCCATATATTAGAGTAACAATCTCGAAATATCTCATTTTAACAGAATTGTGCAGTGTTAATTAGTTTCGTAAATATGTATCTTTACAATAATATATTTAGGGATGTAAATTCTATCGCAGATCAAGAAGAATTTAGTGTAAACATGGGAAAAGACAAATATTGTTGTCTGACATGAATATGTTAATACAGCAAACAGAACACAAAACTATCGCATGCTCTATTCTAGAGTTTGAGAATGGTGTAGACTTACCCGTGAAGTAAATTGATGTTATTATCATCCGAAGATGCAGAAGTCTTTTCCTATCTGGGAAATGAATCCTGACCCAGGCAGCGTTGCTCACAGATATTACGTCACTAGGAAGAGTGCTCCGGCTAAATCTTGCCAGTCTGGTATCATGGTCGATGTGGAATCCATCACCTATCTCTAAGATGTCGCTCTGGTCATTCAAACAAAGATGTTCGAAGGAGATGATAATTCTGTGATTGAGCGACGTGTTGAAAAAAAGCGAAGTCCATTCTGAGGTTTTGCCAATCATAGTTGAATTCATGGACTCATCCATTTCGGTCGACACAACAAGACTGGATTTCTCAGGAACAGTGTAATAATCTACAAAACAAAACGATGTAGTAAAATGACTCGTGTAAAGTCAGAATAATGGCAACAAATAAAGTGAGTAATTTTGTTAACCTGAGAAACAGGCTCAACATACCTACCATAACACATGGCTATTTACTCACGATATATTGACAAAACAGACGATAGGACAACTGTAGACAATCAAGTTCAGTTTAGGTAATATTCCTTGATTGATATTTGCCCATAGATTGTAAACTAAGTATCTTGTAAAACAAATGGTAAACGTACGATAAGACATAATAAGCATTTCGTATGAGTTTGGAATATTAATGTCTACAAATCATATGATCAATATCTGAAGATTATAAGCAATATTGAAAGTTGTATCCAAAGCTGTCACTATGTTATCCCGTCCTTCAATGCAAAATGTGGGACGAAATACTCACGAGTCGTGTTTACAGAAGCATGCAGATTCTGAGGCCTGAAGGCACGCATCCGTATGGAAAACCCTGTTCTCGTATTGCTACCATCACTGCGGAAAATTATCTTGAATGACGACGCCTCCGGAGTAAGCTCATCTTCCAAGGTGTCTGTGTCATGATTACCACTGTGCATTTTCCACTTGTTACAGAAGTCAACCCCGTTGGAAAACTTGTTTACACCATCCCCAAAGTGGAGATAATCACAACAAGGTTCTGTGTCGAAGCGTACAACATTGACTGATACAGACAGTCCATCGGGAACTCGGATGTCCCATGAATAGAATGCATTGTTTGGATAGTTGCTTGGGTAGTTCGGCGTTTTAATAGACACTTCTCTGCCCTCATCCAACACTAAAGCAGCTGTAATGAAATAAATTTGAGATGTTTAATAAACCATCCTCAGTGTACACCGATTGGCATTCATCATGTATGTCAAGTATATCCTAAGAAAATATCAATGTATTAAAGGGGTCTAGTAACTTTGTTGACAAAAAGTTAAAAATGGTCGGTATAATGTTAATTATTATATTTGATATGTCCTCTGACTATCATATTGTGTAAAGATTTTGCGTTAAATGGATCTATTATGGTCGAAAATTCACAAAAAGCAAAATGATATACCCTTACTCATTACACTGACAATGTCCACAATTATGACTATCCAGTGTATATTTAAAATCCGAAAACTTGAATCGTTCATATATTTTCCAAACATGAGAAATGAGAAAACCTCGTAACTTGTTGATTTGAGATTTAGACGATGTTATTAGAGCACTTAAAGGGATCTTGTAACTATCTTGACATGTGCAAAAAGTGATGAATTGTTGATTCAATGCAAATTGTTGTAATCTGATATGTCCACTGGGTATTGTGTGAAGATTTCAAATTAAATGGACGTTATATGGCCGAGTAATGAGCAAAAATGCAAAGTGATGTTCACTAACTCATTGCACTGACTATGTACATGGTTTCGACGATCCGTTGGATAATTTATTATCCGAACACTTCAATCGTTAATATCTGTTTAACAAAAGGGAAATTTTAAAACCTAAACCTGTTCCATGCCTTGTGTTAATAAGAATACAACAAGGTATGAGTGAACCGCTAGAATTTTAACTGGATTTTGAGGATTTGGACAATGTTACTATTAAAGGCATATTGCCGTTTTAGTCAAACCGTGTAATAGAAATTAAAATTTGTTTGTATTTATTAACAAACTAAGTTATATTTCAACATGCTCAATGATACTTGAATGGTACACAAACATACAACGGAATGAATAAAAGAGCTGTAAATAGGATGTCTAGTTTATGAATTGTTTAAAAGACACCATCACAAAATTTAGATTTGTAAATACATTGTATTTTTGGTGTAATTGATCAAAATTTGTCCCAAACATTTATTCCAAAATTCTGAACCGATTTTGATACAAACAGATGATTATTTCATTGCAATTGGGTGCTTATTCAAATGTTACACTTAGCTTTGTATTACCTCACAATGAAATTGTATCTTGAAGATCCCTCTATACTAACAATTAAGTACCCTTTTAACAGAAACATTACGTCAGAAGAATATACGTTAATTAACATGTACTAAATATGTTTAAGGTACAATCTCAATATATCCCATTAATCCATTCATGAACTCCCCATACACAACCCACTCGGTTCCCATGGTCAAGGGTTAAAGGGACTGTCCGTCTTTTACAAATCGTCTGAACAGTTTCCAGTAGACGGATGGGGATGAATGTAACACACGCAAAACAAGTCCAGATCGTAAAGCCCTGTAATTAGATTCTACGTATGAAAAACGAATGCGTCCCCTCTACCAACTTAGTATCGGTCAATAAAGGCGTTTAAAGGTATAGTTCAGATTTGGTAGAGAGAGCGCTACGCACAATAATTTGTTGGTGAAATAATGAAAAACTGAGTGTCAAATTCGAAAGAGCATACAATTTTTAGTGACAGAATAAACTTTATTTGATCAAAATCTGTTCAGAAATGGCTGAAATATCCATAAACATAGCCATTTGTAATAAATCTGGGGCCCCACAACTATTCAACAATTTTAACCAGCCGTTAATATTAAAAATAAATAAATTACAAAATTGTTTTTTTAGATAGTTGTTGATTATCTCGCTATCTAATCATTATTTCAACCAAACATCACATGCACAATATTTTATTTAAAATGGTTGAAACCGACGAGTGTTTACAGAGTGCCCTCTTGAATATTAACAGCTCTTTTTGAATGATAACAGGCTTTTTACTTAATCATTTGTGACGTTTTATTCCTTTCGAGCATGGTGGAGTTATATATATCAGTTTTTAATGTAATGGTGCAGGATTTGCTTACTAAAATTCAGTTTGACCAAAACTGTACTCTCTTTACCAGAACTCAACTATCCCTTTAACTGATTTAGCACAATCTTACAACAATATTGTACTTATTCTTGTATTTCTGAAGATGACATTTGTAAAGGTATGTCACGGAAAAAGGTGTCGAAAATGAAGAATATACAATTACAAGATTATACAATTTCATGTAGGACTAGTCAGTTTTAGCCAGATTTGATATTTTGTATAGTTTTCGCTTACGGCGTTGATTGATCTGTGCGCGGGTCACGTAGCGCGGGTCTGTGTGCGGGTCACGTAGGTATCACGCGCAGAAACGTGGTACGAGTGGAATCCGTGTGCGAAATTCGCATCGGGTGAATACTCGTATAATGCACAATTAAACGCTGCCAGTCCTTTTATTATTTTGAGGTATATAACTCCACCAAAAGACATTTCAAACTCTATTTGTTTCAGGCATGTTCTTAAATAACATGTTAATAATATATAAGTATAGACAAGCATTAATATTGCGCCATCAATCTAGACAATCTATTCCGAGGCGCGTATACTGTACAGTATATTATTACCCTGGCTGTAGTCGAGCTGCCTTGCAGGTGCATCAGGCATTTCAAGGAATAAATTCCTGTCATTTTCTTTCATATAAGACAATAACCTCGCAACTTTTGAAATTTTTCTTGCAAAAGAGGGACAGTCCCTTTTTAAAGGGATCTAAGAAATGTGTTGACATGACTGTGCAAACAGTGACGAATGGATAAACAAAGCATATTGTTGTCATGTAATATCTGCAGTGTGAACATTCAAGTTAAATAGACGATATATGGCCGTGTGATGAACACAACATACAAAGTGATATTCGCTATCGCATTGCACCGACTTTGTAAACGGTTACGACTATCCAGTGAAAAGTTTAACGTCGGAACACTTAAATCATAAATATATGTTTAACGAAAGGGAATTTCAGTAAGCTGAAACCCGTCCCGTGCCACTATTGTTAAAACAAAATCAACAATGTAGGAGGCAACCGCTCGAGTTCCAATTTGATTTTGAGGATTTGGCCTTGAGCAATGTTTATTGATCCCTTTTGCATAATTATGTAGTGATAAAGGGATGGTTGAGTTTTGATTTAGAGGGCGCTGCTCCAACAAAATTTGTTTGTGAAGCAATGAAAAACTGATTGTCAAATTTGAAAGAGCATACAATTTTAATGGCAAAATAGCCATGTATTTGATAGAAATGATTTTAAAAGTTTATTTTATGCTCATAATTGGAGCATAGAGCGACCAGAGACGACCGAGTTGATGCCTTGGTCGGTCATATGCTAAATTTGTGGTCGCTATATACATACGTATATACGTGAGTCGGGACCCGAATGGGGTAGTCGCTGGTCACTATAGACAGGTGGTCGCATTAGAAGGTTTGACTGTATAACTGTTTGGGGCCCCGCAAAAAATCAATATACTTTTGTACCAGAAGTAAACAAAAATGAAATAAAAAATGCTCACACATTTGCACAATTTATAAAATATTTGTTTAATGTGATGATCTATTTATTTAATCATCATGTTAAGGTTACTTGAGTTATGGTAAAGAGGGCACTATAGACATTCCCTCTTTTGCAAGTCATATTTCTAAAAATAGGAGGTAATTGTCTTATATGAAAGAAAATGTCATTTAAAGGGATAGTTCTGGTAAGGAGAGTACAGTTTTGGTGAAACTGAATGTTAGTAACCAAAAACTGCATCATTACATTACAAACTAATAGTTATAACTAGAAAGGAACACAAAATTACAAATGACGTAGTAAAGATCATGTTATCATTCAAAAAGAGCCGTTAAAACGTAAGAGGGCGCTCTCTAAACACTCATCGGTTTCAACCATTTTGAATAAAATATTGTGCATGTGACGTTTTGTTGAAATGATGATTAGATAGAAAAATAACCAAGAACTATTTAAATACCTATTTTGTAACTTTTTGAAAAGAGGAAGCATTTTTTTGAATTTTTAACGGCTGGTTCAAAATTCTCTAATAAACCTGGGGCCCCAGCTTTATTACAAACTATTATATTTATGGATATTTCAGCCGTCTCTGAACCGATTTTGATCAAACAAAGATGATTTTATTATTTAAATATTATGCTCTTTCAAATTTTACACTCAGTTTTTCATTACCTCACAAAAAAAAAAGTAGTCTAGCGCCCTCTCTACCAAAACTCAACTATCCCTTTAATAGCATGCCTGAACAAATTAGCGCTTGAAATCTCTTTTACGTGGAGATATAGACCTAAATCTAATAAACCATCGTCCAACGGTTAATTGTGCATTACAGGTGTATTCACCCGTCGATAACGTTCGCTCACGGATGCCACGGATTGCCACAGCGCTATGCGTGACCCTATGTGATCCGCGCTAGCTACGTGACCCGCGCGCAAATAACCATGGGTAAGTGATTACTAATCAAAACCAAACCAAACCAAACCTCGCTTAAACTGACTACATGTAATTATATATTCTTCATTTTTTATATCTTTTTCCGTGACATACCTTTACAAATGTCGGCTTCACAATACCTTTACAAGAATAAGTACAATATCGTTGTAATATTATGCTAAATTAGTTAAACTCCTTTATTGACCGATATAATTATACACTATTGGTCATAATGTTCGAATGTTTTTTTTTAAGTCCCAATTTCATTCTTTTTCTCTATTTTTTGCGCCTAATGAATCAATTTAGACTACAAATAATGATTGTATAATGTTTCCAAACTACCAATGTACAATACATGGTTGCATGAATTTGCATACATTAATTTAGCCTTTTGTTTTGAGCTTTGAAAGGCAGGACCTTTGATATTCGGCCCCTTTCCTGCTCCAAAGCGTATGTTCAACAAGTCATCGTTATGGGTCATTTCTCAGAGTTGGCTGTACTATTTTCAACCAAAATTGGCACAGAGGCTCTCTAGGTCATACTCCGTCCAACGCCATTGGCATACACCAAACGATGATTGTGCTCCACCAGGAAGGGGTGTCAACAAGCAATGTCCACTATTTTGTTGGAACATCGCAGGTTCCTGTCTGTAAAATCCTCAGACGTCATCGAGAGGATGATTAATCAAAGCTACGGGAATCTCTAGGACGCCCACGATTGACCACCAGGATAAATGATCGCAAATTGCTTAACTTGTGCCGTAGAAACCGGAAATGCCAAAAAGAAGCCTTCGCCGTCTATGAAGAAGTCACTATGGAATCAACGCCTTTCGCCAAACTGTACATCAGAGATCGCTCTAAATGGTCACCGAGCAAGACAAACTACCAAGTGTCCACCCCAAACCATGCAATCGAGATTTACCGGACGTCCATGGACTAGGGAGCCCATAAAATTGCCGCCTGGACAATAGAGATATGTCATCTTAATGGGTACGAGCCATACCACCGTTGGGCCGTCACAACCTCAAGTCGTTTTGTGAATGCAGAAATCTTGGAGCTTCTCACCACGTAATCGATGAACCCTTTGTCTTCCATATGTTCGGTCAAGGATGGTATGGCTCGTACCCATTGAGATGACATATCACTATTGTCCAGGCGGCAATTTTCTGAGCTCCCTAGTCCAGGGACGTCCGGTAAATCTCGATTGCATGGTTTGGGGTGGACACTTGGTAGTTTGTCTTGCTCGGTGATCCTTTAGAGCGATCTCTGATGTACAGTTTGGCGAAAGGCGTTGATTTCATAGTGACTTCTTCATAGACGGCGAAGGCTCCTTTTTGGCATTTCCGATTTCTACGGCACAAGTTAAGCAATTTGCGATCATTTATCCTGGTGGTCAATCGTGGGGGTCCTAGAGAATCCCGTAGCTTTAATTGATCCTCCTCTCGATGACGTCTGAGGATTTTACAGACAGGAACCTGCGATGTTCCAACAACACAGTGGACATTGCTTGTTGACACCCCTTCCTGGTAGAGCACAAGCATCGTTTGGTGTGTAGCCAATGGCGTTGGAGTATGACCTAGAGAGCCTCTGTGTCAATTTTGGTTGAAAATTGTACAGCCAACTCTGAGAAATGACCCATAATGATGACTTGTTGGACACGCTTTGGAGAGGGAAAGCTGCCGAATATCAAAGGTCCTGCCTTTCAAATCTCAAAACAAAAGGCTAAATTAATTTATGCAAATTCATGCAACCATGTATTGTACATTGGTAGTTTGGAAACATTATACAATCATTATTTTTAGTCTAAAATGGTTCATTAGGCGCAAAAATAGAGAAAAAGAATAAAGTTGGAACTTTAAACAAAATATTCCAACATTATGACCAACATTGTAGTTTGATGGAGGCACGCATACGTTTTTCATTCGTAGAATCCAAATTACAGGGCTGTTCGATCTGATTGTTTGTGTGCGTGTTATATTCATCCCCATCCGTCAACTGGAAACTGTTCAGGCGATTTGTAAAAGGGGGACAGTCCCTTTAAAACATTTGTTTAAATGCTTCCCTTTTTTCCAAAAATTACAAAAGAGGATTGTTGATAGTTGTTGATTATCTCTTTATCTAATCAAATTTCACAAAACATCACATGCACAATATTTCATTTTAAATGATTGAAACTGATGATAGCTTAGGGAGCGGCTCTTTTTTTTTAAAATTATAAACAGGCTTTTTACCTAGTCATTTGTAACTTGTTTTTCCTTCAGAGCATGGTGGAGTAATAAATATTAGTTAAAATGTAATCGTGCAGGATTCTGTTACTTTCGCTTGCTCTATGTTTGTTGGGTGCATCTAATAATTATAGTACGTACCTGCCGCATGCGTTGAGGTGATATCGACTTCGAGTCTATATGAATCGTACCAACGCCAATATTCGGCCACACACGTATTCAACGAAAGAGTATATTTTGCAAATTTCAGAGCAGTGGATGAGTTACGAACTAAAAATTATAATAAACCAAATATTACAATTACAATTCATATAGAAATACGCACATTTCACGTCGTCAATAAGAAGGAATTGCATGGAAAATGTTAACTCTATGGTGCAGAATAATAGCAGTTTACGGTGCTGACTGGTATACCGTTTGTCATCCATTTTCTGGTCCCGTCAATCTAAACTACACGTGTAACAAACTCCGAATTGCTAATATGATAAAAGATAAGTTACCGTGCTTCGTGACAATGCATATATTGCTATCTAACTTTATATACAAATAGTAAAATGTTACACTCTCAATGAAAAGGAATTGTAAGGCGATATCTTTACTGAACGGTGCCGAATAGTAGCGGTATACGGTACGTATGCCGTTTGTAATCCATTACCTGGCCCCCGTCAATCTAAACTTCACATGTCACACACTCTAAATTAATTATATCATACAATACTATTCACACTGCTTCGTGACGATGCAAACATCGCGATTTAACTTTATATACAAATATACACTGCTTATACTCTCAATGAGAAGGAATCGTATGGCGATATATGTACTGAACGGTGCCGAATAGTAGCGGTAAACGATGTTGTCCCGTTTGTCATCCATTACATGGCCCCCGTGAATCTAAACTTCACATGTCACAAACTCTCAATTGCTAATATAATACAAGACTTGTCACACTGCCCCGTGGTAGATTAAATTGCATGTGGTTTTACTCAGAAATTGCACTGTTAAATTCCACACGGTTAACATATAGGGCGTCAATTATGTTAACATGTTCTTGATGACCAGGTATTGGCTCATGAAAGGTAATTCCTCAACCCTTATTTTCCAATAGCCGGTTGGAATCCAAGGTGCTCTATTAGTGAGAATTAAGGAAACTGTTTGTATTTCCTCCAGAGGTCGCTCGAAGATTGTATTGCACAATTTGAATCTAAGATCCAAATAAAACAATAAATATTATCCGTTTAGATGCTGGAATTAAAATTAAAAGAGTTACTTGACTTATAGAGACCATGTTTTAGATTATCTGCGGTGGATTCCGTACCCACGCAGCATTGGATATGGACACTACATCGCTTGGTTGAGAGCTACCACTGAAGTAGACTAAGCGTGTGTCCTCTTCATAGGATGAACCATCTCCAATTTCCAAACCAAAATTAAATGATCTAAAGTGAAATCGTATCCTTCTGTCCACAGATGTGTTGAAGGTCCACCATGGGTAGGTATCTCCAGCCTGTTGAGCGGTCACCACGTCACTTTTTCTCAGGGTAAAGGTATCATCATCTCCAAGGAAGCGATGGTCTGCAAGAACATAATAGGAAGATTGCAATTATTTGTTCATGAATAAAATAGTTACTGTAAATGATACTATGAGTCGTGCACTTTGTAGATTAAGCTTCCATCGTATACATACACAAACTGATGCATTTCCATGCGTACTGATTTTTTTTTATCAAGACGTGGTTGTAAATATTACAGCTGTCCTATCATGTTTTTTTGTTTTCAACGTTTTTAGGAGGTTAAATCGCAATATCTTGGACTGGTTAACAGCTTCTTTATTGCTTTTGCATAAGTATAACCTCGTCACATATCACATCACAAACATATACATGTTGGGTTGTTATAATGTTATATTTTGTAGTGTCTAATAAAGCATGTTACACGCTTGATATATGTTTTTCATATTACTTCCTGTATATTTGAATAAGTATTACTTTATCTTCAGTGTAATCAAAATGATATCCATTTTTTAAACATTGCCCTTCTTAACAACAAGCCTTGTTTTAGAACAGATCTCAATTCCTTAAGTTAAAAGTGATCATTGTGAAACTATGAGATTCCAAATCAACCATATATGTTCAGCTTAATTCCTATCAGCTCTTCACAAAATATTGCTTTATCATATGACTGTTGTATAAAAGTTTAACGCTGATAAAACAAATCAGTCGAAAGTAAAAAGAGACATGACTTGGCTTTAATGCAGAATGTTTACTTAAATATCGCTGATAATAACACGGATGTTTAGCAATTTATATAGTTAAAACTTGTCATAACTATCATTGCATGTACTCGGATTAAACGTATATTGGAAAACACCTTGGTACTCACTTTGAAACTGACATGATGATGCGTTGAAAAATGTGACTAGCCACAGAATGAAGAACGGCAAGAATGTAAAAGTTGCCATCTTCACATTTCCAACGAATCGAAAAATAACTGAACGCCTGGATGGTTTGCCGAGGCTAGTATGTTATTAAGTTAACAAGAGGGAGACCAACGGATTAAATTGAAATAATTATAGTCGGCAAATCGGTTTAATAGACAGACAATTGACGATCAGTGGATTCAACAACTTATTTCCACTTATGCAAAGGATGATGAAGCACGGGTCTATTTATCTAGAGAGATCGAATCTAAAATATTTTTGATCGCTCCTACCGCGTTCTCCCACCAAGACACGCTCCGCCCATTGCTGGAAAATTCGATTTTTAATTCCAATGATATAACCATGGTCAGCCTGATTCTTGAGGTGTGGGGGCGTTCACATGCACGTGTGTGCAGTAACCGCAAATTGATGAACTAAATAACTTTTTTTGTGTCTTTATTAGGTTTGAAATCAACAAATGTAGATTTTGATTATTAATCATGTAAGTATTTTTTTTAGTTAATAGGTCTTGACAAGCGCTAGATAAGAGACATTTATTAGTACTGTTAGTATTATTATTATAAGTATTATTATTATTAATTTTTTATTATTATACTATTTTATTCTTGTTTTCCTTTACGTAAAGTGATGGAGGCGATTTCAAAGAATTTGCAGCCAGAGTTAAAATGTATATTTTGTTACGATTTACATTACTCATATATCTCAGTATGTGCAATGTAGACTTGTAGTGGATCTTTCATCCCTTTTTGAAGGTTGGGGGCGGTTTGTCACAGATACATTATCTATAGATGGGGCATTCCCATCCTAGAGTCCCTGTATAGAGACAGTTGCGACAACTACTGTGCACAAATGGAAACAAAATGGCGACAGCTGTTTTAAGTTGCTACATGCAGGAATGCTGAGTTCAACAATGCGTTAAACTATGACTGAACCTCTTTGAGCATTGAGTGGTTTGAATTCCTATTGCCATTTTGTGTCCAATATGTGCACAATATAATTATGTTGTAACTCTCTCTATAAAGGGACGCTACCTCAACTGAGTCTCTATAGCAACGCACTTGCGTTTATATACGTGCACTGCTTATTTGCCTGTTGTATTTGAAATAGGTGTTTGTAGTAATGTGTCTTCATTAGGTTCTGGATGCAAGATACAGGTTTTGAAAAATCACTCGGTCTTGATATTTTGACGCATTATTACAACCAACGACTGTTCATCTTTACAACACACAGTCAAGTGTGTGTGTTAATCTGCAAAATATTCCTGTTTTGTCTATATGGTTTTAACCCTATCAAGCCCAAGCTATTTTGGCGTTCCCAGGCCCAAGGGGGGGGGGGGGGGGGGGGGGGAGGCTCATAGGGCCCTCCTCTCTAATTTCTTTATTATTCAATCAACCACTTTCATATTTGGAACATGTGTCAAGCAGGTCAAGCTCTACAAGTTGCAATCATAAACATTTTTAAAGGTCACCATATGAGGGCGCTATTTACGATAATATGATTTTTAAAAAACATAGAAAATGTCAGAATATAGATGTTTTCTGGGCTGTTTACGCCGAATTGACTGTTATCAAGTAGGAAAATTTAACTTTTTAACACAATTATGTAATATAACATATTCTTGAACATAGATCAGGACATTTTTGTGGAATTTGATGGGATTTAGACGCCTATTAGGTCCGCAAAGTCATTGTGGAGGTGACCTTCACACATCTTATCAAACACTTTACAGTACATGATAATTTACGTATGCAATTTCTTCAATTTATACCCTATAAACTTAAACCAAATGGATTTGTTCCTATCAAAATGTTTGTTGACATCATAAGAAACCCTCATTAGCAGATTTTAATCACCAAAATATCATAAAAAATTGATCAAAACTATATATGAATTAATTCTTATTATATTCATTGTTTTGCGCAATTTTGTCCTTAAAAACAAAGAAAAACAAAATATATATCCATTAAATTTTGTTTCAGATCATGACAACCTTTTATCGATCATAAAGATTATATGAATAAACTAATTCATGTCAATGCCTGGACAGTACATTGAATTTACACATATTACACTAATTTTGTGTTATATAATGTAATATATAAAATCACTTTCAATATAAGTTTACTAGATACTGTTACTAATTGAAGATGAAAATACCATGTCAATACCTTGGGTTTTGTATGGAAAGGTTGTTCAATTCAAATTTAGAAGAAAAAAAATCAGAAAATTATGAGTAACTTAGTATTTTTAGTAATTCTTATTATTTCTATTGTTTTCCGCCATTTTGTTCTTGAAAAACAAAAAAAAAAAAGAAAAAACAAAAACAAACAAGTGACATCTATTTTCTGATATTGTGACTTTACTTTTGTACAGTTTATAGGTTTCAAATAGAAAACACTTCAGACATTTACACGATTTACTTGTTTAGTGCAAGGAAAACAGAAAGTGGTTACCATGGCAACGGGAAAAACCTGACACTTTTAAATTTCATACCACAATGTTCCCTATAAAATTATAGGAAAAGTCACCGAATTAGGTGAAAATTGGATGAAAAATGTGGGCGTGGCAGTACAAAATATGGTAGGGGGGAGGGGGGGGGGGGGGCTCATTCACCCCCCCCCCCCCCCCCTCCCCCTTGGGCTTGATAGGGTTAACAGCCGAGGATTTCATCGAGTTAAACCGTTGACGTCATAATTACACAGTTTTTTGGTTGTTGTGCGCCATCATTTGATGAATGGGTTTTCGGATGTTCGTCATCAGTTCATATACCTACACTAACACACACCCGCGCACACACACGCACACACACACACACACATACACGCCTACACAACAATCCGAGGACCACCTTTCACGTGCATATTCTATTAGTAGTCCCGGGTCCAATTATGAACCTGTGGTACACCTTCCTTCATCACCATCACTTATCGTCCATCACCATCATCATCCTCATTTATCATGACCATCCATCACCAATATCAGTGCCGTCCATGATCACGCTCCATGCATGGCCATTTACCGCCACAGATGGCGTTATTCCACCAAGGGCACCGGAAAATTCCAAACTATGAATGCGTGTTTCTCATAGGCGTGCCATCAAAACACACAAAAAAGAAAACACACATTATTTCCGGCACTTTAGTATTAATAGCTAATAATGAATAGCGCCATCTATAGATCACTTTGCACGCAAAATAAGTGGTAAAAAATGTGGGGACCGGGAATTCGGTCCCGACTTTTTAAAATGTCCCGAGTTTAATGGAGTGTTTTCATGCAGTAGTCCCGACTCTGTGGTGTAGGTCTGTACATACAACTAAACACACACACACATACACGCATTCACACACTCACATTCTCCAGTTTGATACGGGACAATTTCCCACTCGCTTATGTTTTGTCTCAATTTTAATTATACAATTCAAAGCTTAACAAGATGGAACAGTTGTTGTGAAACGCGAATTTAGTAACTCAAGCTTGTGCGTTATCATTACAATTCAGTTTGACCGAAACCTAACTATATCTTTAAACCTAATATAGTTTACCTCAACCATGATTGAATGGAACGAAGTAACCTAAACATTCCATAAAGGGGAAAAAACAGCCGTTCAAAAGCTACTGATAACATATAAGATTGCCTATCAGCTACTTTTTTGAAATGATCATTGTGGATAGGACAGTTTATTAAAGGGAAATGCCAGTAGTGGAAAATCAATTGATTAGTATTGTTGAAATAGCAAAACAAGGGGCGTGTGTGGAAAAATCGGAACCTTAGTATCGTTAAGAGCAGAAATATCAGTTAAAACGTTTATGAAGCCGCTGACATTGATCCTAGATTCACCGTCAGTTGGGCCCGTCTGGGCTGGCCACATAGATACGCTCGTTCGAGCGATTCACTCATGCGAATTACCATGTGCGCATTTGCCATATGATTAACACGCATCGCACGAGGTTGTAAATCAACATACAACCATCGGCGAGATATCAATCCGCAGCAGATAGCTTTATAATTTACCAAATATATCAATTAGTAGGCGGTTTCCAGGCCAAATTTGTATCATCCCGTATTAGTAAAAACATATTCTTTCACATGATTGGTATTAAGAGCGTACATTTAATTTTTTGTGTGTGGGGCGTTTCCTACTACTGGCATTTCCCTTTAAATAATGATTCGATACATACTGAGACAATCATAAATTATGTAAGCCAAGTTGATGTTTTCGAGAAAAAAAAACCAGATATATATAGGCTCTTTAGCATGACCATTGTCTTTAAATATTTAATTAAAGGAACAGTTCAGTTTTGGTCCAAGCGCATTTCAATGAATACTTTTTGGTGAGGAAAATAAACAACTGAGTAAAAGAATATTCCGTTTAAATTACAGAATCACCTTAATGAGATCAGAATCGGTTAACAAAACAGTTGAATATCTTTTAGTATTATCAGACTTGAATAAATGTGCGAGACCAACGATTATAATAATTCAAAAACAAATAATTTTGGAAAAACTACCAAATTTGTTTAAAGCTGGATGTTGACGTTCTCTCTAGTGACTATATATTTTAACCGAACATCACATTCAATTATGTTGATAAATAAACTGGTTAAAAGTGAGGTGTCTGGAGGGGGCGACATATTATGTTTACGGCTGCTTCTTTAATGAAAGTAGCCCTTTTTTTACTGAAATATTTCACTAATTGTTTGTATCGCAAACTATCCAAAGAGGAAGAGGAAGAGGTTATATTCCTCTTCAAGCAATACTGGACTTCGTGATTGGTCACTCATTAATTGCTGCACTTATGTCTTATTTCATATCTGATGTAACATTATATCCTCCCCAAGACAAACAGTGACATAGTCTATATTGGTCAGACGTAAATTAATGCACTTATGTTATATTTGTATAATGACATGACATATAATATCTAGTGAAACTAGACAAGATACATTTTGAAACCGGATCATCACAATTTAGTTCTGTGTTTAAATACATGTGTTTTCGTTTTATATTGCACTTAGTTTTCGTTACCTCAAAACCTTTTTTTTCTTTTCTTGAAACGCCTTCTCAACCAAAACATTAAAAGGGGAACTTATACTCTAATAATGACATTTATATTCCTCCCCATGGCAAACATTGACTTCCCGATTGGTCTGCACTTGTCTTACTATCAAATCTTATGTAACATAATATCTTCCCCAAGACAAATACATTGACATAGTCCATATTAGTTAGTCGTTACTTGATGCACTTATGTCATTGTTTGTATATCATCATGTAACTTAATATCCAGTGAAACAAGACCATATATTTTAAAACCGCATCATTACAATCTAATTTTGACCTGAACACGTGTGGAATACAAGGTATTATGATGGTATTTGTAATCAAGTTTTCATCCAGATTATTTATATTACACGACAATCATAGAAAATCAGAGACTAAACTATAATATTACAACAAATATTTATCAAATTGCTAATGTTCATACTCTAATGCCCGGCGCAGACAGAGCCGACTCGACCCGATCCGACTGGTTTTCAGCCTGATTAACTCAGTATGCGTTGCCTCAGAACTCCGTTTTTTTCCAGTCAAGTTCCAGTCGGAGGTCATTCAAGGCCGAATCAACATGTTGGATCGGCTCCGACTGAGCGAAACTGACTCTAGCCTGACTGAAAACCAGTCGGATCGGGTCGAGTCGGCTCTGTCTGCGCCGCGCTTAACACTAATCGAGTTTTATTAGCACTTGGGTAAGATTATTAAGAAAAGGAGTTTACGTCATTTTATCGCCAAATCGAGTTATGCACGCAATCGTTCAGTTCTGACCCTCCTCATTGTGTGTAATTTTGCCGATTTTTGATAATAATTAATTTGCATCTTAGGAAGATTTAGACTTAAATGAAAAAAATAACAGAGAGCTAAATTTGGATTCTACATTGCTCCCAAACTGTACAAATTATTATCTCCGATGTAGAATAAGGTAACTTTAATAGCGTCCTTGTCAGCCAACAGTCTGTAACAAACGGGATCAAAGAGCAAGACAAATGGTCTCACAAGGAGAACAACGTGAGGTCTGCCCCCCCCCCCCCCCCCACCCCCTAGCAAAAGTACGCAACAGTTAAATGGTTCTTATTTGTTATGTGATAAATACAATTTTCTATAAAGAATTTAACCCCGGGACATTTTGTTCATGGCTACTGTGATGTCACGGAGGTCAATAGCTTCTGGCTGGTTGTTTTAGGGGTGAAGCTGGGAAGGTAGAATGAAGTAATAGAAAAAATAATATAAGGAATGTGACGGGAATGTGCATCAAATGGTCAACAGATATGTGATGTTTTCATTACTATGGGTCGGCCATGGTCTTTAAATTTTTTTTATTTAGTCACCCTTTAATGGTTAATTGTTTGTTGAAATTCATTTTTGATTATATTGTTAAGTAATGTTAATTATTGTAAATTGTTGTTAATTATTGTTAGTATATTATTGTTAAGGGACCCCATGGTAGAACAGCAATGTCTGCATAGACGGCGCTGAATGGGCCATCCCTCCGAATCTTTTGTATTTACTTGTGTTTCGGAAAATAAATAAATAAATAAATAAATAAAATAAACTCAGCACAACTGTATAGTATATAATCAAGTTATTATCACACATTTTGTGCTAATAAACAGAAGTGAATTATGCCCTGTCTCGACTTAGGGTATGACATTATATTACTTTCTCTCCGATGTACCGATGTTCTGGATACATAACGTATAAAATAATCCCAGACCATTATGTTTAAGTACAATCATGATTACAGTTAACAACGGGAATTCAAACAAACAATGAAGACTACACACATACTCACACACGCACACCTACACCACACACACCCAAACGTGCACACCACACACACGCACACACACACATACATACACATACAAACAAACACACGCATGCACACACGCACTAAAATTACGCACGCACACATACAAACACACACACACACACACATATACAAACAAACACACGCATGTACACACACACTAAACCATAACACACGATATTTGTTGAAAAGCTTACACTCTTGTGTATGTTCCTTTTTTCTGACATAACTATTTTCGTGGTTGTTGAATAATTTGGATAATGATTTCGGAAACTTGCCATTAGGCCAATATTTTGTTTAGTTTTTAGAACTGACTATTCAAATTTAAACGGGATAGTACAGTTATGATTAAAACTAATTTCAGTATCTCAAACGTTTGCTTTATCATTACAACCTAATACGTTACAATTCAGACATAAACAAATGGTATAAAGAAACCAGAGCATTTTCATTAAAAAGCAGCCATTATCATAAGGGGGCGTCCATTTGTTGAAATAATGATTCGATACAGAGATAATCATAAATATTGTAAAGCCACTTTGCCATTTGCCATTTTGGAAACAAATACATAGGCTTTTTTCAAAACTGTTAATAAATATTAAATAAATGCTGGATCCACATTCTATTCTCATAATATATGATACGGATATTCTAGCCGTTTCTGAACCAATTTCGATAAAAAGATAAATTTAAAGGACCTAAAGAATACAACGTACTTTGGCACTTATTCCATAGTTGATGACTTGTAAAATAGGTCTGCCGAAAAAAATCCATGAAGATAAACACAGTACTGATTTAAGACTAATTTTCTGATGCCAAATCTCATTTAGCAGCCAATTTACGCCCACACCCACATTTAGGGTCCAGAATCGGCAGCGTGATTGACACGTGATTGACAATTCATTGGCTTACGTCATGACGCGTCATCTACAGAATTTAGTTCATTAGTCCGTTCTTTAGATGACGTCACATTTTTGCGATTTAAAAGGGGCGTTCCCAGGACAATTAGATATTTACTAATTACCCCAAAATTGATTGATTTCATGAGAAATGACTGCCAATTTCTTTTTCTTCAGGAAAAAATACGTATAGAGAACCGAATTGTGAAAATTAGGCCATCTAGATGCTGTAGTCCCTTTAAAGTTTATTTTGGATAAATGTGCCTTTTCAAATACACTAGGTTTTGCATTACATCACAAAACTATTTTTTTCTTGAAGCAGCATCTCAACCAAAACTGTACTGTCCCCAAAAGGGAAGTGATACTCTATAATGTAACTCATATTCCTCTTCAAGGCAAAACTTGACTTCCCGATTGGCCAGTCATTAGTTACTGCACTTATGTCTTTTTTTAAAAACCATGTAACAAAATACCCTCTCCAAGACAAAAAAACATTGACATAGTCTAGATTGGTCGGTCGTTAGTTGGTGCACGTGTGCTATTTATTAATAACATACAGTAACATAATATCCAGTGAAACAAGATCAAGATACATTCTGTGACCGCATCATTAAAATTTAGTTTTGGAAATAGCAAGTGTGCAATACAAGATATTCAGCGAGTACTTGTAATCAAGCTCCCTTTATCTTGATTATTTATAAAGGCATACTAGCGAAACAGGTCAGCACACGGCATCAAGTTATCTTCATATAACAGCTAGAAACTAAAGTAGTACATTAGAATAATTATTGATTACATTGCTAATATGTACATACTAAAACAATCTAATAAATTTAATTATCACTTTGTTTGGTAAGAGCGATAAGGGCGTTACGTGAAATTATCGCCAAATTGAGTTATGCACACCATATCCATCTTAATATACAGATATTCCATATATTTATCTACATAATTATCTCTGCTATTTATACAGCATACAATACAATTTTGAAATATCCAATGACAAAATAGGTTACTAAAAATCAATTGCATTCATGTTTTTTGGTACACCTCTGCACTATCCTATTTTCCATTGAAGCACAAATTAATAAGCTCATCAACTTACATACGTCCATATGTTGTTTGTATTCCTGCCCGATATTTTGTGGTGGAAGGAAAGGGAATGGGAAGAGAATGACCATCCATCTCGTATCAACGATATTTTGTGGTGAAAATAACATGCCAACTCGACTGAATCCACATGATTGAGAGAAGTAGGTGAACATGAGCTAGCTTTCCAGCACTGCTTGTAGCTGAAATTAAAACATGCAATTATCACATTAAACAATCTTCGACAGAGTGTTAGGCTAGTTTAACAACTGTAATACTCGTACTAAATTAACGTTCTTACTAAACCGAACACAAAAAGTAACTTCACCCCTAAGCAACTGCCCATACTTTCAGAACTGATTATTGTTTCAAGATGTCATCTTACCACAATATTGGCACAGTTGTTATGTTTGATATGTGCAAAAATCAGAGATATTCATTACTTTATGGCTGAATGAGCACAGATTAAAGACAAAATGGCCCAATTCAAAAGTCACAAGGTATTGCGCGTGCCTGTACATTGTTGTGAATCCGCACATGTGGCGGAATGCATTGATCATCGTTTTATGAAACAATGCTGTTTGATATTCCATTAATTTAGCTTTTCTGATGGCACATGTGGTAAAATGCATTAAAGATAGTTCAGATTCGTCAAATCAGATGCGCGGCGCCATCTTGCGAACGCGTTGCGCACGGTGCGTGATGAACGTTAGCTCAGTGTCATGCGGTGCGCGCAAACTAGCCTAGTTAAAAATGGCGACCAGCTTTGTAGCATCCCCACGCTTGAGGCCCTTTAACTTCAATTGTAAAACAGTGCATTTTTAAATTTTCCAACTTTCAATGATTTGTAATGATGATAATACTTTAGCGAATTTTGAAATATTACGATTTTTTCTGTAATGTGTGCTCACTCAACCATGGATTAATGGTTACCTCTTATTTGTACACATTGTTTTCTTAACTACCATACGGACATATTGGCAAGAAGAAATCTTGAAACGATTCTTGGTTATGAAATTATGGGCAATTGCTTAGGGGTGAAGTTACTTTTTGTATTCGGTTTAGAAGGGGAAGGGAGACAGTATCATATTGCAAATTATTTTTTTTAACTCTGTGCATCTTTTCGATGCAAATAGAACCAAATAAGGTGCGCGAATGGTGCAACTATTTTAGGTGTTGCCCTTGTTACAAGTCTCACTAGTTCCCAGATTCAACGCATAGCCATTGTACGTAATCTGGCGTATCACTGGGGGTATTCTGAAAACGATTTCAAGTTAAGGAATAGCGATTTGCTGAATTATATTTTAGTGACGTAGGTACAATGCATTTTAACTTGAAATCGCTCTCACAATACACCCGAGGCTTTACCGGGGTAAATTACACAGTTATATAGATGATACTAACAACGTGTTCAGATATATTATATTCCGGGTTCAATTAATAAGGAGGACATGCCTTGGTTCAAAGACGAAAGGGTTGTCACATCGGAAGCATCTGAGACTGATTCAAACGTTGTACTGACAGTAGATACGCGTTTTTCTGAAATGACAAACATTTTAAAAAACAGAACAATCCATTAAAGGGACATTCTCTCTTTTGCAAGCCAAATTTTAAAAGTTACGAGGCTATTGTCTTATATGAAAGAAAATGTAATTTAATAGCATGCCTAAAAAAATGAGGGCTTGAAATCTCTTTTTCGTGGAGTTATAGACCTAAAACTAATAAACCATAGTCCAACGGTTAATTGTGCATTATACGTATATTCACCCAGTGAGGAAGTTCGTACACGGATTTCACGAAGTACCACAACGCTATGCGTGACCCATACGTGACCCGCGCTAGCTACGTGACCCGCACATATAACAGTAGTATGACCGCACACTAGGCAAAATAACCAAACCTCGCTTAAACTGACTACATGTAATTACATATTCTTCATTTTTTTCATTTTTTCCGTGACATACCATTACAAATGTCGGCTTCACAATACCTTTACAAGAATAAGTACAATATAGTTGTACTATTATGCTAAATCGGTTAAACTGTTTTATTGACCGATATATAGTCTGATGGAGGGACGTATTCGTATTTCATTCGTAGAATCTAAATTATAGGGCTGTTAGATCTGATTTTTTGTGTGCGTGTGACATTCATCCCCATCCGTCAACTGGAAATTGTTCAGACGTTTTGTAAAAGAGCTACTGTCCCTTTAAAGGGATCTACAAGTTTGGTTTGCAGATGCATGCAGTGATGAATGGTCAGGCAGAATGTGTAGTTTTATGATGTCATATTGTGTGCAAATGTCACGTTATATGAATGTTTGATGTCAAAGTAAAAGCAACAATTTGAATTGATATTTCCTAACTCATTGCGTAGACTCTGTACACCGATTGACTATCCCTTGGATAGTTTAATTTTCCGAGCACATCAATCGTAAATATTTGATTTTGTCGAATTAGAAATTAGAAGAAAAAAAAACAGCTCCATTCTTCAATAAGGATATATCATGTTATGAGAGAAGCACATGGTTTCTAATTAAATAATAACTACGACATGTACATCCTAACATGCTGCACAGCAATTGTGCCATTACCCACCCCTCCTACCTCCTAATACCCGACTGGCTTCAGACTGGCCTTGGACTGACAGAGTATTTTATTTATTTGTATTTATTTATTTCCGGTATACATATAAACATGATGCCAAGGTTCAGAGACCAACAATGATCATGGTACAATAACAATGATATTCAAAGCTACATTAAAATATAACATCGTAAACAAATTAATTATTATGCACAAAACATTATTATTTTAACACTTTACATTAATCTTAAAAATCTAAAAATGTGAGGAAGCATTATAAACCACACGTAGAGTATATACGAATGGTAGAGAGAGGTATACAGCAGATGAGAAAGTAAGACAAATGAGATAAAGAGAACGATAGAAAAAAGGAAAGCGAGCAAGAAAGAGGGAAATGAGTAAAGAGATAGAAAGCCAGAAATGTAGAAAAGGAGTGGAAAAAGAGTAAGTAAGCATTAAAGAGAAAGATAGTAGGTGGGAGAAAGGGACACAGAGTTGTAAATTACACATTAACTGAGATTTACTATCAAATAATGCTAAATTCCATTATACTGCTTTTGCTGCAGCTATCTTTAACTATTTTCCCACTATACCCACAAATGCAACATTGAAATATAAAGAACTGTAAATATCATTTGTTCAGTCTATAATGTATGGTAGTATGTAATTGTACTTACATTTTCTTAACCAAATTAAGTTCATTAACTGTTTTTAACTGTTTATGGTATTTAGGCAATACTAACAAGACACGATTTGTATAAAGTTACACTACATGTCCTGTAATTTGTACAATGTATATTAAAGTGATCCAGGTAAAGTGTCTAACTCCACGACAAATACTTGGAGCTTCCTCATTTCTCTTATGCCGTGTTATAAGAGAAGAATAAAATAGGGTTAGATTTGTTCAAAGGTCCCTTTAGTATGAAGATAGTTATTATTGAAAATCATTATTTCAAAAGCGTTAGCAACGCTTTTGAAAAAAAGTACAATTGCCGTAGCTGAACACGTCCAGCCAGCGCGCGTGGGAAACCTTCCCGACCCGACTGAACTTTGAGCCGAGCGCGCGCAAATTCCATGAATTCTGTACCGTCTGTAAACATACACGGGTGCGGATATCGTCAAACAGATGATTATTACTGCGACAAATCTACGAAAGCCATCAGTATTCGGTGATAAAATATGAAGTCAATATTCTTTTTTTTCACTAGGTAAACAGTGTTTGTTTTCTTTCAAACTTTCACAAATCTTTCAATTGTATTTTACAATGATATTGATATAGGATTTAAGTCTCAAATGTCATTTTGTGCAATATCTGACACTTTACACGGATCACTGTAACGTGTTTTTACTATGTATTATAATAACGTGTGTAACTCATGTGCAATTCAGTTTCGAAACTGCCTATCTATCTGCCTATATCTATCTATCTATCTAACTATCTATCTATCTAAATCTGCACAAATCTTGAAACTGTGTTATTGTTTAACATAACAGAAATACTTATGTTGCAACAAACACATTATTATTAACAAATTTAAACATGCCCTAGCAAGAATGTAAATCACAATAACAAATTGATTCAAACAAGAAATTTCACAAACTATTGAGAGATCGAACAAATGCAGGGATAGCTAATTTTTTTTTATAGCGGTTGGTTATGCACTTTGGAACAATCAGACCATCACTATGGCGCAAAGGGCGAAAGTTGGGTAGAGACTAGAGAGCTCTTCAAGAGGGAAGCAGCTCTCTGTGTCGTGATAATAATAATGACTTAGCAAACTTATTCAAAGTTTCAACACTGCGTTCCTGCAAGAGTGGAAGATCTAGAATTTGCAATCTTCCTTCATACGTGAGAGTGGTATTAAAACCAAGTATAATTTTAGTGACATGTCTCTGGATTCCTTCGATTTTCTCTGATTGTTGAACAGTAATAGAGGAAGACCAGTCAGGTGAGACAACGCACACTGACCATAATCACGGCCAAGCCGGCAGCTCCTTAGAGTATCATTTTCAAAAGAAAAGATCGACCGCCGCTCCTAAGGGTCTCATTTTTATCAGAAAGGGAGGATCGCCGCTCCTATAAGCGTCTCATTTATATCTGAAGTGCCGATTAACATTCCTATGGGTCCCATTTTCATGAACAAAACAATAACTGATTGCTAAGGGTCACACTTTCATCAACACAATAAAAGACATCTAAAACTACGGCTACAAACAATTTCGAATACGGACATCCACCACCCCCCTCCCGCTTGTAAGACCCTCGGACTCGGCCCTGATTGCTCCTTATACCCCGTGGTGAAGTTAAGTAGGCTGAGGCACACCACCGCTTAAATATAAGAGTACCCCCTCCCCACTCCCCCAGGGACACTGACCTGAACAAACTGAAAACTAGTTTGGTCGCGTCAAGTGAGCTATATGTGCATAGGCTTTACCTGCCATAAAGCCGATCAAGAACCCGGACGTAGTTCCCTCGCCATCACTCGTGAAGATCACCGTGAGAGACGAGCTGTTTGATGTGAAATCCCAAGTTGACTGTCCGTTGCCATAGTTACCACTAGCCTGCTTCCATCGCGGCGATCTTATAGAGAAGCGTTCGACTTCGTCCCCGATATAGAGAACATCCGTTCCTGATTCCGTGCTGAATTGAAAGAACTGGATTCCAATGACGGAATCTCCTGACGCCCGAAGAAGCCAAACGTTGTAGACATTGTTGGGATAGCTGCCAGGAAAACTGGGGGATAATTTGACAACTCGTTGGCCGAGAGTTAGGACCTCTTCTGTATTAAAAAATAAATTAAAATATGTCATTTGCGGGGATGCTATACCATGTACACCGCAGATCGCCATGTTGAACTAGCCGCTCTGCAGAACATTGATTTATGGAATAAAATTACCCCGCGCGAGGCATGCATCGTCAATCAAATCTTAGGTTTGTACAAATTCGTTTTTGTTGCTGCACATCAAATAAACCGGTGTATACAGTATATCAGACGTGTTCTTTTGCTGGTGACTTAGCAATTAATGTGCTACCTTTTAACGTGGTACTTCATTTATATGATTGTAATCGATAAGGTTTTTACGCCAAAGAGCAAATAATTTGTATTTCCAACACGATGGAAATAACAAGTCAGGCGACGCAACTAGGTGAACATTCTCTGAATGTCCAATTGATTTTGAAATTGTATACACGCTATAGTTTGGTAGCGTTGTCTAGTCTTAACCTAGACCGAAATTCAGTCTATATTTCGAGGGTTTATCCATTAAAAATGTGTCTTGTTCTACTATCACCCTTTTCACAATAGACTGAAGTTGTTGCCAGTTGTGTACTTGCGATAGGAGTAGACAATTATTCAAAGACAGTAAACAAGTATCCTTATATACCCCTTATACTAAAATGTAGTCGGGTTGCTCTTAACCCTAAAAAGGCAGGGCTATTTGAGGTCTTCCTACGCCGTGGGGAGGAGGGGGGGGGGGGGGGGGGGCATTATGCACCCCCCCCCCCCCCCCTTAAAAGCGGCCGATCGCCGTGAACATTTGCAAGCATGATAAGTAAAGTGTATAGAATACAATGGTGATTTAAATTTTTAACAAAAATATTAGTTTGCATATTTATGGTAATTTATGCAAATAAGGTCATGAAATTTACATTTTTACCCATAAATCATATATTCTTCATAATAAAACATTGGCTTGCACTACATATATTATTTAGGGCATTTGGAATAATAATACGATAAAAAATATTTGGAAGAGCCAGGTTCTTCCTAATGTTTTCTATTGTTTTTTATAATTTCTTATGTAATTCTTAGTTTTTTGTACTAATGTATTTTATTATTTTTGTTGTTTATTTATTTCTAACTATATGATTCAACTATCTGAACCCGAAAACAAACATATAAAATGTAAACAAGACTTAATAACCTATTTTATACCTCTTTTTACAAAAACATTTTTTTGTTTGGGGGGGGGGGGGGGGGGGGGGGGGGGGGGCATTTTGGCCCCCGGCCTTATTACGGTAGTGGAAGTAGTGATCCATAGGGTATCTTAACATGGGTCATACGTGGTGTAGGTCAAACTTGGTTAAACTACGTTGAACTACGTTAAAATACGGTGATAAGCCACATAAGGGTACGGATAAGCGGATAAGTAGGTTGAAGTACGATAATCTACGCTAGACTACGCTAATATGGGTGCAGTTTGTTCAGGGACAGGTACGGAGTGGTACGTCTGACTACGCTTGAGTACGGTAGGCTACGGTAGCCGCTACGATAGACTACGCTAAGGAACGTCACTACGGTATATTTAGCATCTCCTCATAAAGTATGCAGCCAGCCCGCGCTGTGGTACGGCCATGGCGTCCATGGGCGTCGATACTTACGTAATACCCATTTATCAAGGGGTATGAATAAGTAGATCATCACCATGATGAATGGGTATCAATGACAGATCGGC
>JBAMJV010009915.1:0-14294 GCA_037951105.1 Echinarachnius parma | reverse complement strand
AGTCGACAATGGCACTCGGGAGGGTTAAATGCTATCATGTGATGTGCAAAAATGGATGTTAAGCATTAAAGGGATCTAGTAACAGTGTTGGAAGACTCGATTGCCGGCCTCGGCCTCGGACTTGGACCCTGGCCTCGGACTTGGACTCGAAGGTCGCGGACTCGATGACTCGGGCCGAGTCCAGCTCGAGGCCGGTCAATGTTTGACTGCATGTTTGTCTGTATGAAGTGATTCTTTTTAATCACTTGATTGAGTGATAGATCAATTGCCTTTGGTAAAGAAAAGGAATAAATGTAAAATGAAATAATTTTTTTTTTTAAAGAGTTGGACTCGGACTCCGATGGTCTGGACTCGGATACAACACTGTCTAGTAGCATTGTCAAAATCCACAAAACTTTCATACTAGAACCCTTACGGTTCTCACATACATTACCTCATTGTATTCGTATTACCAATAAAAGTATGGAACAGGTTTCGATTTTTTCCAAATGACTCTTTCATTATGAAGATATGTATGATTTAAGTGTTTGGATTGTAAAATCTCCAGTGGAGACTTTCAACTATGTGCAAAGTCAGTGCAATGAGTTAGCGATTATCACTTTGCATTTTCGCTCTTTACTCGGTCTTATGACATTCATTTACCATGGAATTTTCACCCATCACTCAGTGGACATATCAGGGGGGTGTTGCATAAAGAGTGGCAATTAATCGCAAGTCAGAAAATATGCCTAAATGCGCGAATCTGATTAGCTCAAATGCGCCTATTTTCTGACTTGCGATCAATCGCAACTCTTTATATGCAACACCCCACAGATCACAGAAATGCACATTTTTATCCACCCTTTTATTTGTCAATTTTTGCACATGTCAACAAAGTTACTAGATCCCTTTAAAATTGCCAGATGCTCTCTCAAGAACAAGTAGACTGGAGAGTATCAAATTCAGCAGTTTGGGAATTAATTTGTATTTGTGAGTCGCTCCTTAGGAAATCACAGTAGAGGAAGCAGATAAGCCGCATGTGACCATATAAGGAAGTATGACTAAATTACACATTTCATAATTGACGGCTAGTGTTCTGAATAGTCCCTCTTTTGGTAAAAATTGTCCTGTTTGAACTGTCGGGTTACATGGAAATTGTAATTTATTATTTTGTTCTCCTAAAGTTATGGTATACAAACGTTTTGTGACCAAACATTTTGAAATGATTCTTTATAATAATATGTTTGTTATTGTTGTTGTTTTTTGGTTCTAGTTTCAGAACATAACTTATGAGGAAGCTAGCAAACACTGCATGGCCATCCAAGAGTGTCGCGGCAATGTTTAACCTTAAGACGGTAGATAACGGAAGGAATTTTGTGAGAATGTGTGTTTTCTGATCGATCATTTTGGAATGATTCTTTGTATATCGTTAATTTGTTTCCATATTTTTCTCACGTTTAGATCATAACTCGCGAGGAGGCTAGCAAGCGCCGCATGACCATCTTAGAGTGCGAAATGAACCTGCCACTGCCAGAGCTTGTTGGGGAGAGTACACTACTGTGCAACGATTATGTCAGAAAAGTAAGTCATTTGATTAGAACCAATAAAAGTGACTTTTATGTCATTAAATAATTAATGCATTGCCTAGGGTAGAGCGTGAGATTAATCTACCGCTGCCTGAACTCGTTGGGAGAGTGCGCTACTGTGCGATTATTATGTCAGCACAGTGAGTTTTCTTCACATCTTTCTCTATATATTGTTTGATAAAAAAACGTTAAAACATTTTGTTTGGTCTATGTTTGTTGTTAGTCTTGGTTTGTTGCATGACTATCTTAGAGTGCGAAATAAAACCAGCCACTGCCAGAACTCGGAGAGAGTACACTACTGTGCAATGATTATGTCAGAAAAGTAAGTTCTTCAACTTTCTATGTGTTATTCATTGATTTTAATAATTTTTTATGACGATGATCCACAGCACTTGTATGGCGCCATTTATCTGTTTCAAACATTCAAAGGCGCATGCTCCTCCAAAACGTAACTCATTTAAAGGGTACCACCACCCAAAAATAATATTCTTATAAATGAAAGGTAACATCTTTAGTATTCCATTCCATCAACTAGTTCACAAAAATATGTTTCCAGAAAAAAAATATATAATTGGAAATTGCAAATGTTTGGCCCGTACGGAACCAGGAAATAGTAGTGGTTCCGTAAGTGGTGGAAATTAATGGCTTTGTTTATGAATTATACAACCCTTTTCAAAATGTTGGGTATCTATTTGTTATCACAAAACGGTACCAAAACATATAATTATGTGTTGTTCTTTGCCTGGTGGTCCCATTTAACTGCACATTTGCTTTAATAAAAAGATCAAGTTTTGATATGTGGAGCAACTAAGAGAAGGCTTGAGACACAATACCGTACTTTCTGGTGTATTATAATTGCACCTTTTTCATGATGGAAGAATCCACAAAAAGGGGGTGTGGTTAATACACGGATGCAGTTAATGCACCGGCAAATACAGTATTTGGTCTTGGTTTCAAAGATTGTAACTGAGCATGGTGGCTTAGCGGTTAGAGTGACCGCCTCGTGCACGGGAGGTCCCGGGTTCGAACCCAGACCGGGTCATACCAAAGACTTCAAAAATGGTACCTTCTGCCTTCTAGCCAGGCGCTCGGCAGTTATAGAATGGAGAAGGGAGAGTTAATCACACGAGTTACCAGAGGACTGGCCCCCTTCTGTAGCTTCACGGGAAGGACTTTAACTAACTTTTTAAAAGATTGTTGCCAGACAAAGTAGCTTGAAATGAACGTACCCTTGTGAAACAAATAATGTTGCGAGTTTCAAATAGGAACTACACTACATACATGTACATGTTAAGCCCGGCGCAGACAGAGCCGACTCCACCCGATCCGACTGGTTTTCAGTCAGGCTAGAGTCAGTTTCGCTCTGTCGGAGCCGATCTAACATGTTGAATTGGCCTTGAATGATCTCCGACTGGCACTTGACTGGCAAAACAGGAGTCCTGATGCAGCGCATACTGAGTTAATCAGGCTAAAAACCAGTCGGATCGGGTAGAGTCTGCTCTGTCTGCGCCGGGCTTAAGGTCCACAAGTGGCATGAAACTGTAGTCTAGAGTAACGGCATGTATAGAGCTTTTTGCCAATAGGTGACATTGAGAATTACATGATATTCATGGCTTCCTAATTTGAAGTATCATTCTATTTTTGTTCTCTAAAATATTTCTACGGCCTGGTGATTAAAAGTTACCTTCTCTTTCTGTAATACATGTTGTGGCTCAGTGATTAAATGTGACCTTACACCACAAAACGACCAATAAGTCGGGGAAAACTGATTGTGCTGCTTTTCATTAAACATTAAAATAGAAGTCATTACCTTTAAAATGGTATATCATTCGTCATATTTGGACTAAGCAAACCCTCTCAAAATGAACACCAAAGATTTGGAATATGGCTGAAGGGAGAAGCAGGCCATTTAAAAGATCAGTTTCCATTAAAGCGCTGTAATGTGATCACATTTATTAGATGAAAAAATAATATTTAAACATGATTTCCGTCGCTCAAAATGTTACAGAAGCTAGATTAAAATATGCTTATTCAGGAAATACCAAAATCCTAAATCTCATATTTTGAACAAAATTTGACTATTTTAGCTTATAAAAGAGAAACTACCACAGCGACATAATGGTCGGTTTGTGGTGTAAGGTGACAAATGTTACTTTCTTTTCTCCTTGTTATATATATGTTCATGGATGGGCAATAAAAAGTAATTTAATTGCTCTCTGTAATATTTTCCCATTGTGTGGTAACTAAAAATAAGTTAATCTTCTCCTTATCATGGTTTGGTACTTAAAGGGACTTAGTAACATTGTCCAAATCCTCAAAATAAAATTTTAATTCTAGCGGTTCCCTCATACCTTGTTGTATTCGTATTAACAATAAAATCATGGGACAGGTTTTGGTTTTTCAAATTTCCCTTTCGTTACAAAGATATGTACGATCGAAGTATTCAGATAAGAAAAACTCAGGTGGAGTTTTGAAACCGTGTACAAAGTGAGTGCAGTGAGTTAGTGAATATCACTTTGCATTTTCGCTCATTACTTGGCAATGCAATGTCCATTTGACTTGAAATTTTCACACTATACCCTGTGGACATATCAGATAACAACAATATACATGGCATCAACCATTCATCACTTTTTGCACATGTCAACAAAGTTACTAGATCCCTTTAAAGGTACATGTACATGTAACTTTATCTTCTCTCTTGTATAATATATTTCCATGATTTGGTAATTAAAAGTAACTTTCTTTTCTCCCAGTAAATTTTTTTCATACACGTACAATGTAGCTTGATAATTATAGTAACTTTGTAGTAACTTTCTTTTTCTCTGCCAAAACTTGCTAGTTTGAAAACATATCTTTTTCAAGTTGCATTTCAGTCATTTCCAGTAGTTTCACGTTGTGTTTTTAATATTTTTATGTATCAAAGTTGTTCATAATTATGTTCAAATGTTCATTTTTTTGTTAACTGCGCACCCTGGGTACCTTGGAAAAGGTGTAATTGGCACATTAGAAGCATTCTATATTATTATTTATTATTATCATTACTCAAATATGTCTTTGACGTAACTTTTTTTTAATACAGCTTTCCAAGAACTTGCCGCCCAGAACAGAGGGGTACAGCTGGGTGTTGGTGTTCAGTACTAACTCGCATGGATACAGCCTGCAAGGCATGTACAGGAACATGTCTGGCTGGGACACCCCTATGCTCATCATACTGAGGGACTCAGAGGGACACGTGAGTAGATGGAATTATGTGTTTGTACCTAAAGGGTGTTGGAGGGAGGGGTGTCAGGAGGGGAGGGAGGGGGGTGTTGTAGAGGAATGGGAGGTTTTGGGCAGGGGGCGGAGGGGTACAGTTGGGTGTTGGTGTTCAGTACTTCCTCGCATGGATACAGCCTGCAAGGCATGTACAGGAATATGTCTAGCTGGGACACCCCTATGCTCATCATACTGAGGGACATGTGAGTAAAACTGATCAAAACAGATCACCTATTTTGGATGAGAAGGAATACACTATTTAGGATCAGAAAATAAGGGAAGAGAATGGGATTTAAGAAAGGAAATTACCTGCACAGCATGTACAAGGAACACGTCTAGCTGGGACAACCCTATGTTCATCATACTGAGGAATTAGGAGTAAAGCAGAATGATATGATTTTAAGTAAAGGTTGTTAGAGGGGGAGGGGTGTAGGCGTGGGAGGTGGGGTACAGCAGGGAAGGGAGGGTTATTAATATAGCTGGGTGCTGGTGTTCATGCAGCACAGCCTCCCACGGATACAGCCTGCACAGCATGTACAGGAACATGTCTAGCTGGGACACCCCTATGCTCATCATACTGAGGGACTCAGAGGGACCAGATTACCTGTTTGAGATGAAAAGGGTCTCAAATATGAATAAAGATACTTGTAGGATGAAAAGTAGGAAGTGAATGGATATAGACTACAGGGCTTGAAACTTTGAATGATAGACAGTAAACAATACAATTCTATTTGATGGCCAGAAAAAAACTTTTGTTTCAAGCCTCAAAAATTTCGAGAAAAATATTTTTTGTAAACTTGAATTTTTTATGGGAAAAAAAATCTACATTTCCCCCCAATTAATGATTGTATTCATTATCATTATTTTTTGTATTCATTGCTATCATTCGATTTTAACTTTTTTCCACAAGGTATAACTGGGCTTTTTCTAAGAAACTATCACCCGCCATTCAAAAGGATCTTACAATGATATTGGTATACGATTGAAGTCTCAAGTATAACCTTCGGAAAAACCTTATAATAATAAATAACATTTATAAAGCGCTTTTTAATAATGGATCACTTTATAGTTACTGATTTGTATTAATTTAATTGTTTTGCCGACAGCTGTTCGGTGCTTTAAAGTCTTGCGCCCTGAAAGTGAGCGACCACTTCTACGGTACTGGGGAGAGTACTGGGGAGAGCTCTCTCTACAGTTTCAAAGAAGAGGAGCTTGAAATCTTCAGATGGATTTGAGGGGAAATTATATTCCCCCCCACCCCCCCCCCCCCCCCCCATTGGTATTAATGATTTTATTCATTAATGTTATTTTTTAAAAATTGTATACATTGATACTCATATTAATTTCATTTTTTGCGTTATTTTGACAGCTGTTTGGCGCTTTGACGTCTTGCGCCCTGAGAGTTAGCGACCACTACTACGGCACTGGGGAGAGCTTTCTATACAGATTCAAGGGAGAGGAGCTAGAAATGTTCAGATTTTATTCATCATTATTATTATTTTTATTTTATTCATTAATATTAATTTTTGAAAAATAAATTGTATTAATTTATTTTGTTGTGTTCTGCCGACAGCTGTTTGGTGCTCTGACGTCTTGCGCCCTGAGAGTTAGCGACCACTACTACGGCACGGGGGAGAGCTTTCTATACAGATTCAAGGGAGAGGAGCTTGAAATGTTCAGATGGACTGGTGAAAACAGCTTCTTCATCAAAGGAGATATGGACGCTGTGTGTATAGGAGGAGGAGAGTAAGTACTAGATTTGATACCAGTCTTTACATTTTAGATTGGAGATGTTATGTTAGAAAAATTAGAGATTTGTTTAAACATTGGATATTATAATATGATGTTTAGATTAGAAGAAATTAAGAGTTATTCAGATAGACAGGTGATAGCAACTTCTTCATCATGGGAGATATAGATAATGTGTGTATAGATGGAGGAAAGTGAATCGTAAATGCAGTATTTAGTCGGCATTTTAGAGGGGGCATATTATTTGTAAATGGCAAATCTAGTCAATCTGGTTTCCTCTGAGCACTATTCTTGAATGATTTTTTCAATCAAAATGACCTAATGCTCCAACGGTGATGACGATGGTGATGACAACCACGATGATGATGATTGAATTATTCCTATTTGTATGACTCTTACCACTCCTAACACATGTAGAGCTACAGTGTACCCAAGAATTATTTGGACACCTTGAAAAAATAACTTTAATTTAAATGATGCTAGAACAAATTTTGAAGAAAATGTTTGGTAAAAAGCTGCCTAAAATTCATTGTATTTGTTTATTAGATGCTGCTTTGTTGAAATCAAGATAAAATATAAGACCATTTTTGAAAAATTATCAAAATAGTTAGTTTCCTATTTTTCATGGTGTCCAAATAATTGTTGGTTACACTGTACTTTCATTTTTCAGGGGAACGTTTGGCTTGTGGCTAGACGGGGATCTGTACCATGGACGCAGCCGTCCATGCAAGACGTTCAACAATGAGACCCTTTCGGCCAACGAGGACTTCATCATCGCAGACATGGAGGTTTGGAGCTTCCAGACATGAGGGGATTACTTGGGCCTGGTTGTACAAGTCCTGTTCCAACAAACGGCAGACCAGGTATTGTCTTGGGACTATCGACACTGTGGACTAGGAAGCCATCATGGATCTGGTTTGAAACCCGTCCCTAACTCGGCGTGGACCAGGAATGTAGCTCAGACTATCGACACTTTGGACTAGGAAGCTCTAATGGACCTTAAAGCTGTGGATCTGATTTTGAAACCTGTCCTAACTCAGCGTGGACCAGGAATGTAAAACTCCAGAGTATCAACACTCTTGGACTAGAAAGCAAGCTTGGACCATAAAAGATGTGGTTCTGGTTTTGAATTCTGTCCTGACTAAACATGGACCAGAAATTCTGTTGGGACAATGAAAACGTTGATCTAGGAAGCTGTTTTGGATTTTAATCCTGGCCTAACTTACCATGGACCAAGGATTGTTTGGGGAGTATCACTACTTTGGAATTGGACTAGATTCTTGACATGAGACTTGCTTAGTCCTGGTTTAAAACTTGCCTGTTTTTTGTGCCAGAGATTAAGCATCTCTGTGGACATCTGGTGTCAAATGTGATACAAGAGTGCACTGGACATAGGAACTGTAAAAGTTCTGTCAAATTTGCTAAGAACCGGTCCAGAGATCTCCTCTTGGAATGTCAAGAACCGTGGACTATAGGAACTATCATAGACCAGAGTTTCTAGACATAATAATTATTCTTATTCTGGATTTCAGAGATTAAGCATCTATGTGGATATCTGGTGTCAAGTAATAGTGCACCTTCAGAACTGTAAAAGTTTTAGTCTGTGCTTTGGACTAGAAATCTCTCTTGGAATAACAAGAACTCTGGACTAAAGGAGCTACATGTATCATAGACCAGAATTTCTCTCTAGACATTATAGTCATTCTAATTCTGTTTTTTTCTTTTCTTCAGAGATTAAGCGTCTCTGTGAATATCTGGTATAAAGTTATATAATAGTGCACCATCAGAACTGTTAAAGTTCAGTCCTGTGCGTTGGACCAGAAATCTCTCTTGGGATATTGAGTACTTTGGATTAAAGGAGCTACTTATATCATGGACCAGAGTTTCTAGATGTGAGGAGCTTGATTGGTACTGGTTTCATTTTATTCCTGCTGTGGGCATTGTCTACATTGGACTAATGATAAGTACCGGTCTTTCTTGGCCTAGACTACCTTTTAAGTCCAGAGTCTTAGGCCAAGATCGAGTTTGAAGACTTTCTCAACACAAGATAACATTGGTTTGCCCAATTCCTAGAATCATATTTAAATAAAGATAAAATGACAATCGAAGGCAGTGCACAAACAAAATGTGATGTATCAGACTTGCTTATAATTACATTCAGATGGAAAGACGGTGGGTGACTTTTACACCAGCATCGATGTTGATGAAAACAATATTTAGCACCAACTCGCTAAACAATGCAGTCAATTATTGACCTGAAATTCAGGCTGATAATAAATTATGCCGTCATGCATTATTCTCGGGGATAGCGTCATGTAGAAAACAGTAAAAAAACAACCTTTGTTTGAGAGTTTGCAATGAATGAACATCTGTACTAAAATTTTGTTTTGATGTTGTATTACATACATTCACATTAAAATGATGAAATTGTAGTGATTACAATTATTTTAAACAACTCTGTTGAAAGTTTATAGTCACCATTTACACTGTAGAACATTCGCTAGCTACATGTATAACAGCTTTTTCATGGTCCATTCTAAATGTGTTAGAAAGGATGTCGTGGAGATGCCAGTTATCGAATATTTAGTTTTGTTTCTTGAACAAGTAGAATTGCATGCCCGAACCAAATGAATATACCACGACACTAGCACTTAAATTGGTAAGAGGACTTAACAGTAAGCCTTTTTTTTGTAGTTAAGATTTCCTCTTTATTCAATTCTGACTTTCAAGTGAATAATGCACAGAGTTCAAACAAGTACAGTCAAACCGAAGTATAATGACCACCTAAATGGGGAAAAAAGGGAAAGTGGCCACTGTAGACAGTATACCTCTGTGTGTTTGTGTTAAGCACTATGGAACATAATTTATGTATTTATTATTATTATTATTGTTATTAATATTATTTACATTTAGGTTCCAAAACATTATTTGTCTGTACAGGGGGGAATTTTTTATCACCATATTAGGCAGATTGTCTGCGGCTACTAAGAAACATTTGACTGCAATTATCATTAAAGGAAAACAAAACGTCAGAATTTTTTCTTAACCACTGTTGTTAAATCTGCTGCTATGTCAGTGGTTACGTAACCCGCTTTTGTAAGTGAAAATCAAATGAAGTTTCATGCGGTACCATTGGAAAACATGGTAGCCTAGAGTTTTCAGTCAAGACAGATGATACATATTTGACCATATGTGTTGATTGTATTTGCCTGCTGTAATTTTCCTGCTGCAAAGATTTGTATTTTATTATCGTTTTCACCTGAAAGTTTCTACAATGTTATAATATAATAGCTCAAGGACATATCTTGGAACATAATTTGATACATGTACACTGTTACAGCTCTTACATGTACATGTATATATTCAATCTTTGGAAACATTTCATACAAATTATGTTCATGAAGTCGCACAATAAACATGCTTCAATGAAAAAACAATCTACACGAAAGATGTTAATAGAAATGAATGTGCAATTTGCTAGACCTTAGGAGTAGCTTTACTGGACTCCCAATGTTCATATTTTTGCCAGATTAAACCATAATATTAGATTGTCCTCAATATCTTCAAAAGTTCAAACTTTAAATGCTTATTAAGCTTTTAGTACAGCCATATCATTGCCAAACCATAAAGATAAATATATTATTTTAGATGAGGTAGTTAGAATTTATGTGCAATTTTTTGTAATTTTAATTAATGAATAGATTTGTTTTTCACATCTACCTTTATTCTATGAAGTACAGGTTCTAAATCATTTGCAAGTTTCTCTTGTGTGATATATATTAAAGTGATCCATTATTAACTTCATATATGGTTTTTCCAAAAGTGAAATTTTAGACTTTGAGCATATATGTGACCTTACACCACAAAACGACCGTTATGTCGCTCAGATAGTTTCTCTGCTATTAGCTAAAATAATCAAATTTGGTTTAAAATAAGAGATTTAGGATTTTTGTATTTCCTGAATGAAGGTATCTTAATCTACCTTCTGTGAAATTTGATCGTCAGAAACCATTTTTAAATATGTTTTTTCATCGAATAACAATTATCAGATAACAGCGCTTGAATGGACGCCAATCTTTGAAGTGGCCAGTTTCTCCCTTGTTTTAAATCTGCTTCAGCTATTTTCCAAATTATTGGCACTCATTTTCAGAGGTTTGGCTTGTCTGAATAATTATGACAATTTATATACCATTTTAAAGGTAATGACTTCTACTGTTATGTCATGTGAAAATCAGCATAATCATTTTCCCCGACATATAGGTCGTTTTGTGGTGTAAGGTCACATATATACCAATATCATTGGAAGATTCTTCTGAATGAAGTGTGGTAACAAGGCCCAAGAGAAATGTGAAAGCTCCAAGTGATTTTGCTTGAATTTGACAAAAGTAATGGATCCCTTTATTAAACAGAAACTGAAGATGAAAAACACTTACTCTAGCTTTTTGAATCATTCCAACTCGTATTATAGGCAAATGCACAAATCAAATTCTTGGATAGTTGACATTTGTTTTGTTGGTTCCTACATGTACCGTAAAACTCCGTGTATAAGGCGCACTTTTTTTCCGCCGGAAAAATTTCAAAGTGGGGGGGGTGCGCCTTATACACAGGTACAGCAATTTTTTTTTTTAATAATTTTTTTAAAAGAAAGTTGGGGGTGCGCATTATACACAGAGTTTTACTGTAGGTATGTTGAACAGCACAAAAGTTCCACTTTCATGTGTTCTGATGAACATGTTGACAACTAAAATATGCAATATACATGTATATATTATATAAATATAGGATGAAATGTACATGAATCAAATTTGTAATTGACTTTCCACACCCCTTTTGAAATTATTCTGTAGTAATGGTTTGTGTTTATTCTCTATTTTGCTAAATCACATTCTTTCTAGGATACATATATATTTTATTTGTATAGGGCAGTTTCATATAATGTATTCAGAAGTTTATGGTATTTCTTGCTTTAAATGGCCAGAAAATAAGTGTTGGGTAACAAAAACAGATCCATATGGAAAAAGGGCCGTATTTTTTGACAAAAGATGCATGAATTCACATTTATAAAATTTGAATTCTAATTATGAAACTGGTCTGTTTGTATATTTTCCAGTGATCGGTAGAAGAGCAGTTTTACTCCTTTCTGTAAAGTGTTATGTACTTTTAATACCTTCTGTTCGACCACTTAAATTGTATATTACAAACCCTGTATTTACATGTACATGTACATGTATTTACAAACCACAGAAAATCGTGTCACAGAGTTTTGTTTTATTTTTTACTTTTGATCTATCGCGCTTGTGACTCCAAGCAGTATGTAGTCATATTTAGATAAATGAAAAAGAGCAAACAATGATGTGTACAGCAGATCTCGAACCAAAAGCCTCGATCTGGACCCCTCTGCTCCGTTTTCTTTTCATTTTATATTCGATTTATATTGTCAGATTTTCCCTTCTGTATGATTACGTCATTTACAAAATGTGATTCTCAACATTCAAGTACATGTAAATTAGTTCTTGCCTTTAGTTTATACACATGTAGTAATTCATTTGTAATATACACCTTAGATAAAAACCAAAGAAGAAGTATAGTCTACCTACCAGTCGCCAGGATTAAACAGCTCCCGTAAACTGGAAAGGATATATTGTAAAAATTATTGGAATATTTTTATGTTTCCCCTGTATTATTTCCTTGTATATGGCTGATTATATGTATGATTGAAATTGATTAACACGTAGCCTATATTCAGGAAAATTGGAATATTAAGTGAATGTTACTTACTTTGTTTTAAAGAGTTGTACAGTGGAAATTACAGTGAATCCTCATTATAACGAGCACCTGGGCCCCATTGCATAAAACTGTCATAAAAAATTGTTGCAGGTGTCCAACTATTGTAACTATTAGGGGCAACAGCCAATCAGCATGAAGCATTGCAGCTGTTGCCACGGTAGTTACAATAATTGGATACTTACAATTGCAAAGCAAAAGTTTTGCGAAACGGGTCCCAGTGGTCCATTGAATTGATCTTGTTACATCAGATATCTTGTATCTGGACCTGGACTTGTGATATAACCTAGCTCGCTATATCAGGTACTTCGTTATAACAACGCTCGTTTTAAAGAGGTTTCATTGCATTTAAAAGTGGTGACATAAATATGATAGAAGAATCCTCCCTACTTTGTATGTTTACGATGAATCGGTTGAATGTATTTGATATGTCCAAGAACCAAACACAAATTTATATGTACATGTACTTACTTTATTATACACATGAAATGTTGAATGCTGTTTCACAGCTTTGTAAATTCCTATAATTACAGATGTTATATTCGTTCCCAAAGGAGTGTATAGCCGAACGCACACAGAGCCGACTCAACCCAATCCGATTGGTTTTCAGTCAGATCGGGTCAGTGTGTGTTGCCTCACGACTTAAGGCGGTTAACCGACGGCAAAAAACGTTTAACCAAACGGGTAACCGAAAAAAAAAAAACGAAACCGTGAAAATGAAAACTTTTTTCCCGATGCCGGTCGGTTAACCGTTGTGTAACCGTTTCGCTACAGCCTTACTCACGACTCATATTTTGCCAGTCCGAAGCTAGGTCCATGGTTGGAGGCCAGTTAGGGCCGATTCAAATCAGCGCTGACTAATTGGACATGACTCTAGCCCGACTTCAAACCAATCGGATCTGGTCGAGTGAGCTCTGCGTGCGGTGGGCCTAAATTGTACTTTATCGATATGAAGATGTTTATTAATATTATTATTACATATTGTACATTCGAGTAGCTCCCAGATATTTTTGCCCAGGTGAAGCCTGTGATTGATAATACATGTTATACAGTGTAATAAACGAGAACCCATTTTTTCTTGTGCACAATGTTTGAAATGCGTCGTTTCTTTTTTGCATTACAGTATTTATTTCTACTATTTATGAAACACATGAAAAATATAAAGCAGTGGAACCACAAATATAAAGAGCTCTTATATACATTGTAACACAACCCTTTTATAACAACTGAAGGTAATTTTGATGGCCCCAGCTCTTTATATTCTTGATGTTCATGGTCCCAATGACCTTGTTATAATGAGGATAAAAATTGATATCTTAAAAATGAAATAATCGACCATACACATTTAAAATTTCCTCATATTATTAGAGTAATCTCACTGATCCCAACAGATACATTTATAACAAGAACCAACTCCCATTTCACACTAGATGCAGTTTATCTCTGTGCGGAGTCTTTGTTGTATTTCTAATTTCCTGTCTACCCATTACAATAAGGCCAAAACAAATTAATTGTTGGATTGGAGTAACGGGCTACCAAAAATTAGGGTAGGTAGGTAGGGATTTTCTTCTTTTTTTTTTTTTCTTTTTTTTTCTTTGCACAAATACACAAAAACACACGCATAACACATCGCAATTGCAAATTATATTGGAATTTTTTTATTTAAACAAAATTTTTTTTTTTTAAATAAAATTCAGAAAAAACATCTAGGGTCGGCGTGCATTAGCGCCAGTATTTTTAGGGGCGGGCGGGTTACGCCAATCCAACAATTAATTTTTCATGGCCTAAGTTTGTATTCAGGGGCTTTTCAGGTATGATAGACTCTTTTAAAGAACACAGTGCTAACAAAATCCTGTTTGAACAAAGGAATCTTTGTATTATATTGTTTTGTTCAACCATGACAACTGTACAGTTTTTGTCCACAGACTTTGTTATATG